>JALIZH010002090.1:0-11508 GCA_030522465.1 Rhipicephalus appendiculatus
GGTATTGTTTGTGTTTGTAGGTGTTTTATCACGGGTGTCCCCGCCTAAAGCCGGCTAATCTGTATGTGCCAGGTGCTTTTCAAACAGCAGTATGGGAGGTACACGATAGGGTGTTCGCACTAATGTTAAGGTTGGTTGGTTGGTTGGTTCCTTATTGTTTTGGCGCAACCCACCTCGGGGGATAGGCCATGAAATCGGACGGTGTTGAATGCTTACACAAAGGGCGATTGCATCATTGCATCCAATCAATAACATCCTCCATACTTACTCTAGTTAGGTCATGGAATTTGCCTGTATATCTAACATACTTTCTGACCATTCGTGTTCTCAAGAAGACATCGTAATAATTCTAAAAACATTCGTTCATAACTTTTAAAATAACATGTTTAACAAAATCAAGTATATGCCAAAGAATGCGCTCTGCAAATTTCGGTTAAATACTTGTGGCTTCAATTCACGCTACGGAGGGGTCGGCCCGCGAAGCTGTAAACGACACCCAGAACGATTACTGATTGCGACATTGCTTCAATGGTGCTCCGCATTAGAATCGTACAAGAGCGAGACTGCCATCTGACCTTCACCGGGAGCGATGGTCAAGAAGTGCGTCCGAGTTTTCGGACCGGCCATGAACGTTTCATCGTAAACAACCATCTGAGACGAGTTCATAGCCATGACCCCTTGGTCTGGGTCATCGAACTCGTCGACATCTACCAGCCTCTAGACCTCGTCTGCGTCCATCTCCCCTTCATACGAGAGACGGTCGAAAGTCTGTGGGTTGAAGCGAAGCTTGTTCAACTTCTAGAGCGGACTCTGGAGACGAACGTATAATATATTGAGAATTGACACCCTTGAAACGTATGATAGCATTGTACCTTCGTTGCTAACGCTGAACGTCCTGGACATGATGTTCATCCGCGGCACGAGCACGACGCGGTTTTTCACAGCGTCACCTCTGTACTGGACGCCACTCATCGTATGTGCGTTGCTCTTCAGGAGTCCGCAGCCCCGTCGCAACAGATGTACAATGCCTTACTAGGCGGGCCCTTCTATACTGTATACAGGGTGTTTCAAGAATTGTGTCCACTATTTTTAAAAAAATCAGCAAAATGCCGGTATGTGCTCGCTGTCTTCACAATCGCTTTTTCTGTAGCGCCAGGCATCTTAGATGGTTGAGGACATGATTTGGCACAGTAATTAAGAAAGTTAAATTAATTAACTTTTTGATTAGCGGAGTTAGGTGGTTAAGTCCAATGGGAGAATTGAAGTCCTTCATGCGAAGAACCCATTTCAGCTTTGAGATTTCGAAAAAAGCGGCCTCTGTTAATTATTGTGGCGTAATGAAATTCAGGCAAATTCAATGGCGAAACCGAAACCCAAGCACCGATCAGCGCAGCAAGCAGACGACTAAAATGACGTCACTGTTCAAGACAACGGTGACAGAGGTGCAGTTCTTCCCCGTTCGTTTACGTATGTGCGTCATGCGTGCGACTACTGCAAGCGAAGCCCACACACTCGCACCAAGAAGTCAATTGATGGTTGATATAATGACGTTCACTCATTGTGGACGTGTCAAACGAATATGGCACTTGCGCTCTTCCGCGTTTCGGTTTCGGTTTGGCCGCTGAATTTGGGAGAATTTCATTACTTCGCAATTATTCCTAGAGGCCGCTTTTTCGAAATCTCAAAGCTGAAATGGGTTCTTCGCATCAAGGACATCGATTCTCCCATTGGATTTAACCACCTAACTCCGCTAATTACAAAGTTAATTAATTTAACTTTCTTAATTACTGACCCAAATCATGTCTTCAACCATCTTAAGATGCCTGCCGCTACAGAAAAAAGCAATTGTGAAAACAGTGAGCAAATACCGCATTTTAGTGATTTTTTTAAAAATAGTGGACACATTTCTTGAAACACCCTGTATATGTGATGCAGTGACATCACGTCGAGCTTTACAAACGGCGTTGTCGTGAACCTGCCCTTTATATTTTACATTAGTATTGAGGTTAAACCGCCTGTTACAAGTGCCTTATCATGCATCATGCGGTTTTGATAATTGCATTGTGGTTTTCTTTACTGACAGAAATACTGAGCTCTATGCTGTATGCTGTAGGCCACGAGGTTTTTGCTCATGCGTTTACTTCTTTTTTTTTTCTTTTTGCCCACAGAGTTGGAGCTATTCAGCGGTCGAGGTATACAGCTTCGATGTATAACAGATACTGTGCAGCGCTGTTATGCCCAGCGGTTCTTATTATTGCGATAGCAATTATATGGACACTCTCGGCTGCTTTTCCCCCCGTCATGCCCCGTATATGTATATGTATATATATATAAATATGAAAGCCACGAAGAAAGTGAGTCGGCGCAAAGTGCGCGCTCGGCGCCCCACTCGTTGCGATGCGTTGCCTCCCCTTGCACTTTGTCCTGCAGGGCGTAGTCGGCCTTTGCCCGGGCACGCGCGCGCTTATCTTGGGGTGTGGGGATGGGGGGCAGTTTTACGACGTGTTCTTTCGTCGGAAAAAACTGCGTTTAGGTTACAGAGCGCTCAAAGGTCACTTCGCTCGCTGCAGAGGCCCCGTTTCCGAAAGAAGCGTGCTGTTCAAACACAGTGAAGTAACAACTGTGACACTTCTTAGTTCGCGCTCGTTCTGTGTATACCTGTGCGTATGTGTCGTGCGTCCTTTGCGCTTGAGCAAGTGCGCTCCAAGTTTCGATCTGCTTGCCATTCTTCACGTGAAATGCCAATTTGTTGCTATCGCATTCATTGCTTCGCCCTTACGGCGAAACTGTGACTTTTTTCTTTAACAGCGAAGCTGTTCTAATTCGTGGTTTTCTTGTCCAATGGTGGCGTAGCGCTAGTGATGTGGCCTCGCGGTGTGTCCAGATTGGGAGTCGGTAAGAAAGGGAAGGGCTGCGCTGTGCCAAAATGGGTGAGGGTGAGGCTCGGTGGAAAGGGTGAACGAACTGGAGGTGCGACAAGAGGTCGAGTACCAAAGCTAGAGTGTACTAGAACAAGGGAGTGCCCGGAACGAGCTTCAAAAACTGAAGCCCTAACAGGGTCGAACCGCTTGCGGCGCTGCGATCGGTAGTATGCGATCGGTAGTGTGTGTTTTATGTTAGAACATAAAACATACCACGTGAAAGCCTACAAATAAGGAGGCAATTAAAAAACAGACATGTTCCGTGAGGCTCTTTTGAAGAACCTCCTTTCCTTCTCTGTTTTAAATTTCTTTATTACGCTTACATTACCATGCTATATAATATGCAGTCGAAATGTTGTGTATTATTTCGTCGTAGCATTCTACAAAACAAGCTCTTTACCATTGTACTGAGACCAACTTCCCAACTGTTTGCCTGGGAAAGCGGAGCTTGTCAGGACGAAGACTACGTCTTTTTCTCCAGTTTACCCTTTGTCACCTTATGCATGTAATGGCGAAAGTGGAACATCATGATTGATTTATTTATTTATTTATTTATTTATTTATTTATTTATTTATTTATTTATTGATTGATTCTTGTCTTCTGTGCTGCTCGAGAGCAATAGCGGGGCAATCAAATAAATTATGTATAATTGTCATCGTTTTCCTTTGGAAGTATTGCCCTCATAGTTCTTTTTTGGGAGTCCTAATTTCAACCTGCGGAATTGTTCATGGTTTACGCATGGTGAACATACTCCCTTCACGGTTTCTTTCACCCATAGAGACCCTCGGTGAAGTCCAACAATATAGCTAACCAAATGTAGAGAGAGAGAGAAAAAGAAAGAAAAGAGGAAGGCAGGGTGGTTAACCAGATGCTAGGATCTGGTATGCTACCCTACACTGGGGTTTGGGGAATGGGGAGCTGAAAGAGAGAGATAGATAAAAATAAATAACAAAAAATTGGCCGCGTATCTGCGTGCTTCGCTGCAAATGTCGTCGAAAGACGATAGTCTTGTGCCGGCCGTACACGTATGTTTTGCCTTGCCTCAGACAGCGCGTACTCTACGTTGAATTGGCCGCATCTGGCTGGCATTGATAAAATAGTGGCGGCGCTGCGCGAGATATGGACGCCATCGAAAAACATGAGCTTGTGCTGAACCAAGGGCTACTGCCAGCGGCTGCACTTTATCGTCGGCAAAGCGCTTTGTCGTGCAAAGCGTCGCAGTTCATGCACAGCTTCGCATTTTCAGCACAGCCTAAAAGACACTAGGGCATTTAGAATTACGTATCTGTGTATTTTCTAATAAAAGAACACACGACCTGATACATATTAATGTTGCGCCTCAGGTATGCGTAGTATTTGCTTTTTGATCGAATATGTTCACAAGTATGAACGAAAACACCAGTTCAAGATGGCTGGGCGTTCAGAAATTAGTTAAACTTTGGCCCTGTAGCTAGCTGAATCGGGTGACAGACAGACAGACAGACAGACAGACAGACAGACAGACAGACAGACAGACAGACTAACAGACAGACAGACAGACAGACTAACAGACAGACAGGCCAAAATTTTTGCGTTTAAGTATCCCAAGAAAGACTATCGTCTTTAATAAACACTCACGGACACACACACGCGCGAAAACGTTCCACTCAGAGTCGTTCAGACAGGCCAGTAGTTAGCAAGAAGCCCAATAGCGCTTCAAAGGCCTTATTCTGTGAGGTTGAGTCTGAACGGTGGCGTAGGATTCTTTCCTCTGGCAGAGGCTGATCATCTAACTTGTTGAGTGCTTCACAAAGCGATTGCCTTTGCATGCTATATTCCGTGCAGTCGCACAGGACGTGTCGAATCGTCTCTTCATCTCCGCAGTGTACGCACGCGGCGGTGTCGGCCATACCTATGCGGAACGCATAGAAGTTAGTATGTCATTGAATTAATTGAGGCTCTGAATAGATGATCTGATGAAGCAGTGGCTGATGTGATGGCGTAGAGACGGACGTGAGACAGTCTGCGTCCAGTGAGCAGCGGCGGAAGCCGGCAAGCGTTTTTAATAAGAAGCAGTGAAAAGTGTTCGATGAAAGGCCAAAACCTCGAACTGCTAGCCAAGGATCGCTATTCGCATTAGAAGCTCCGAACCACTCCTTTAGATCTTTTGATATTTATGGGATCAATTTGGACGCCTTTTCAAATAAGGAAAATCCTTCGAGTGATTCCGATTTAAAAGCGATGATCTTTGCATAAGATAAGCTAAAAAACCGTAAAGCAGAATGTTTTAAACCGCGAATTTAAGCATGTTTCATAGGGCTACTCTCCTTCTAAACTTGTAAAAATCCAGGGTTCAGCCATCATTATACGTTGCCTTGCTTTGTACAACGTTATGAATGCCACCTTGTCTAACAATCAATCAGCCAGTTCATCAATTTCTGTGGCCCACCTAAACATTAATGATATCGTACCGTTATACCACAGAAAAATTACACCATTTCCCGCTAAAGGGAACCATGTGTAGATGTGAAGCAGCGGGCGCTAACGCTTACACTGGCGGCGGCGTTGACGCTGGCGCTCATCGCAGCGTTGCGCAGGAGAGAAAACTGGGGAGGCGCAAAGCACGCAGTGATGGAGCGGTGTTTCCTACTGAAACATGCCAATCGCTGCTAATGGGCAATGAGAGACAGAAGGCTCGGACTGGACACAGAGACCCGCAGTCGGCTTTTAGTCAACGTGCACGCTGCGAATTTTTAGATGTGAAGCATCTTATGGCGAAGCTTAATCCGGTGGTGGTGGTGGTGGTGGTGGTGGTGTGCCGCGTGCCCACCCTTACTGCGCATGCGCAAACAGTTAAAGAAAAAATAAAAATAAAAACCTCCTCTCCCCCTCTCTCCTCTAGGCATCCCTACCCACGGCAACCACACCCCTCACTGCGCATGCGCCTCCCTTCCCCTCATTCCCCCCTCTTACACTCCCCCCCCCTCCCCCCTCTCCATCCCTGCCCGCGGCGTCTAACTCCCCCCTGCGCATGCGCGTCCCCCCCTCTCTCTCCTCTCTCTACGCTCCCCCCCCCTCTCCTCTACGCATCCTTGCCCACGGCGTTCACACCCCACTGCGCATGCAGGTGTCACCCCCTCTCTCCTCTCCTCCGCTTCCCCCCTCTCTCGCCTCGCGACGCCGACACAGGCAGCGTCTGCTAGCGAGTTTCTTGGTTGAAAAGACCGACTGCTCGCGCTGCACAACCGTTCACTGGCCATCCCGTATATATGGCAATGGATCCTGACCTCCAAGGTGGTGCCGGTGGAAGATTTCTCCTGTGCGTTGTTGAACAATAAAAATTCGCAGCGTGCTCGTTAACTAAAAGCGGAGGTGCGGGTCTCTGTGTCCAGTAGGAGTCTTCTTTCTCTCATTGCCCATTAGCAGCGATTGGCATGTTCCAGTAGGAAACACTGCTCCATCACTGCCTGCTTTGCGCCTCCCCAGTTTTTCTTTTCTCTCCTGCGCAACGCTGCGATGAGCGCCAGCGTCAACGCCGCCGCCAGTGTAAGCGTTAGCGCCCGCTGCTTCACATCTAAACATGGTTCCCTTTAGCGGGAGATGGTGTAATTTTATTGTTCAACAACGCACAGGAGAAATCTCCCACCGGCACCACCTTGCAGGTCAAGATCCAGTGCCATATATGCGGGGTGGCCAGTGAACGGTTGTGCAGCGCGAGCAGTCGGTTTTTTCAACCAAGAAACTCGCTAGCAGACGCTGCCTGCGTCGGCGACGCGAGGCGAGAGAGGGGGAGCGTAGGAGAGGAGAGAGAGGAGGGGACGCGCATGCGCAGTGGGAGGTGGACGCCGCGGGCAGGGGTGCCTAGAGGAGAGAGGGGGAGAGCGTAGGAGGGGAGAGAGGAGGGGAGGCGCATGCGCAGTGAGGGTGTGGTTGCCGTGGGGAGGGATGCGTAGAGGAGAGAGAGGGGGGAAAGGGGTTTTTTTTGAAAGGGTTTGCGCATGCGCAGTAAGGGTGGTCACGCGGCACACCACCACCACCACCACCGGATTAAGCTTCGCCATAAGATGCTTCACATCTAAAAGTACTCCGGATTTCAGACAGCTTTTTCAAACAAATACAACTGACCGTTCCAGGTTTTTCTGTGCAGAAAAAGGCATAGCGCTTTCCCATAGCAGAGTGTCTACAGGGTGCACCCAGCCAGCTTTTAAAGGGCCCCTCACCAGGTTTGAGAATTTTGAGCTGACGAGCGCAATTGATACACTGAGCGTTCACGATCACGTCGGCAGAAATTAGCAACGCTACGCGCCGCGGAAATGGGTCAAATTTCAAGTTGAACGCTGCTTGCCCTTCCTTTCGCGTGCTCGCGCGTAGAGAATGAGGGAATGACGTACACGCTGGAATGGCCCTACGTAGACGGTAGTGCTGTGACGACGGTCCTCTACGTGGATAGCTGTGCACTGATGTCGACAACAGTAGCACGTGACACTGCGAAAATTATTTGACACGACGTGTGTAGTTGGTGGAATTTGTTGCTTGAATAGGTGAATAAAACTTGAGAGAAATATTGAGACGCACAAACGGAATGTGTGCGTCTTTTTCATTTTTGTTCAGTGAACTGCAGCGATATGCGGGGCTAATGTGCCTCCGTTTCGCGTGCGTTCATGTCCCCGCGGTTAGCGCATCGGGCAGACGCCAGCCCTGGAAACGAAAGTGATGTTCTGGCGCGTTCGAGCACTCATAGTGCTCATTTGTTCTAGCGCGTCTCAGTAAACGTGAATGCGGCACTGGCTCATGATATCCAACCCGCAGAAACAGGCAGTAGACCACAAAATAACGCTGGTCAACAAAACAACGCCGCACGCGTGCTCGGCGCCTGGGCCTTCTTCGGGCACGTAATGCACACGTGACCTTGAGTGCCCATGACGTGTTGCTCTCGCTCGGATGCCGGAGAACGTCGGGAAGAGATTTGGCTTGCGAAGGCTACGCGGGGCGAGCGGCTAGGCTTTCGAGCTCGCCTCCTCGCGTCATGGTTTCGCGCCGCTTCAAAATACCGGTTTCTCAGTTCGTAATGAACCGATTGAAAAAATTCTTGTGGCATAATGCTCTTCATCGGACACACAACAACTGCCAGCGTCTAACTGAAATTTGTTATGGGGCCTGGTGAGGGGCCCTGTAATGGTCCCCCCAGTTTTTTACTTTCGTGTTATACCGATTCCTATGACGGAGGGATCAACAGTCTTTCTGTCCGAAGCGAAACCACTTTTTTCTCTGCTAATATGAAGACTGAGCATATTTGAAATAAAAGTTCGCTTCTTGTTATTAAAACGCCGCTTTTGACTGAGTGATGATTTCAGAAGATTTGCTAAAATTGGTCGGAACGCTCAAGCTTTCCATCTAGAACTAGCGACACAAACGTGTATCTGCCTCGTAAACTTCTGCCAGCTAACATGCAAGATTGCCCGGACTTCACAAAGTAAGGAAACTATTGTCTCGGTAGGTTTTATGCCCGACCGGTGCGATACACAAGTTTGAATATACTAGAACAAGCCAAGGAGGTATAAAAATTGACGGAAGATCCACGAGGTGAATGATGATGAGATTGGGCGAAGCTCCTGGAAGTAATCATCGGTTAAACCGTGAAATTTCTTCCGTTAATTCGCCCGATAAAATTGACGTGAAACGATTGATTAAATGTTTTATCAAACTTTTATTGCTGGTTTCCGTTGTCCTTTCATTATGACCGCTTTGTGGTCCGGTGAAATGTAAGCTAAGTGGTATTTGCATACGAGCACACACCGACGGCAACGAGCATCGTCAACTACAAACCTGTATCGCGATATGGTTTTGATTATAAAACCATTGCTTTAGAAAACACCTGGCGTCTTTCGTTAAGCAGCTGGCGTCTTTTCGTTTTGCTTTAGAAACATCTGGCGTCTTTTCGTTTTGCTTTTGGAAAACATCTGGCGTCTTTCCGTTGGTTTATTTCATCAATCAACGGTGTTTTGAACAAAATTTTTATTGTTTAATCACGCACAGGAGAAATCTCACCGGGCACTACCTTGGAGGTAAACAATGGCTGCTACTGGGAATGAGAGACAGCAGAAGTCGGCTTTTAAAACACTTCTACTTCTACTAACGTTTCCTACTGGAACATGCCAATGGCTGCTAATGGGGAATGAGAGACAGAAGAATTCGGCTTTTAGTTAACGCGCACGCTGCGAATTTTTTATTGTTCAACAACGCACAGGAGAAATCTCCCACCGGCACCACCTTGGAGGTCAAAGCGTAAGACTGGTTACGCACTACGACGAGGGACGAACGGGTGCCGCTTTAAGGAGCTTCGCCCCTAAAAATGCCCCCACCTCCACGAAGGGAATCGTGAGGAAATGCGAATGCATTTCGCGCGCGCTTCACTCCATTCATATATGGTGGTTGTGGTTCGAAGAAGGAAAAGGCGCCTAATTTCTGTAGCCCGGTCGGGAGCTCCTGTTTTTTAAAGACGATAGTCTTTCTTGGGATACCTAAACGGAGAAATTTTGGTCTGTCTGTCTGTCTGTTTCTCTGTTTGTCGGCACGTCGCACGATTCAGCGGCTGGCCAAAGTTTGACTGCTTTCTGAACGCCCAGCCAACTTGATCAGTCGTTTTTGTGCATACTTGTGAACATTGTCGATCAAAAAGCAAATATTACGCATATCTGAGGCGCAACAACAATACGGGAAGTATTAAGTGGTGTGTTCTTTTATAGAAAATACATAGATACTTAATTCTGAAGACCCTAGTGTTTCTTAGGCTGCGCTGAAAATGCGTGCTGCCTTGCAAAAGCGAAGAGCCGTCGTCTATCTCCGAGGTCGCGCGAAGTGCCGCGTGTTTCATCCGACGCGCGATAGCTGGCGCAGTCTGCCCTCGTCGCTGCAAACAAGATAATCTCTTTTCGTGGTCGCTCTGCGCGCCTTCTCAGCTTTTTACACGCTGCCAAAAACACCGCGCTTGCGGCGAGAAGCATGGTCATGCCAGGACGGAAATGGTCGAGAACAGCATCACAGGTGGCCGCGGATGAGACCGGCAGAAGACTATCGTCGATGACATTTGCAGCGAAGCACGCAGATATACAGGCCAATTTTTTTAGATGTGAAGACATCTTATGGCGAAGCTTAATCCGGTGGTGGTGGTGGTGGTGTGCCGGCGTGACCACCCTTACTGCGCATGCGCAAACCTTTCAAAAAAAAATAAAAATAAAAAACCTCCTCTCCCCCCCCTCTCTCGCCTCTAGGCATCCCTCCCCGCGGCAACCACACCCCCTCACTGCGCATGCGCCTCCCCTCCTCTTACACTCCCCCCTCTCTCCTCTAGGACATCCCTGCCCGCGGCGTCTACACTCCCACTGCACTGCGCATGCGCGTCCCCCCTCTCTCTCCTCTCCTACGCTCCCCCCTCTCTCCTCTACGCATCCCTGCCCACGGCGTTCACACTCCCACTGCGCATGCGTGTCACCCCCTCTCTCTCCTCTCCTACCTCCCCCCCTCTCTCTCGCCTCGCGACGCCGAACGCAGGCAGCGTCTGCTGGCGAGTTTCTTGGTTGAAAAAACCGACTGCTCGCGCTGCACAACCGTTCACTGGCCACCCCGTATATATGGCAATGGATCTTGACCTCCAAGGTGGTGCCGGTGGGAGATTTCTCCTGTGCGTTGTTGAACAATAAAAATTCGCAGCGTGCGCGTTAACTAAAAGCGGAGTGCGGGTCTCTGTGTCCAGTCGGAGTCTTCTGTCTCTCATAGCCCTATTAGCAGCGATTGGCATGTTCCAGTAGGAAACACTGCTCCATCACTGCCTGCTTTGCGCCTCCCCAGTTTTCTCTCCTGCGCAACGCTGCGATGACCGCCAGCGTCAACGCCGCCGCCAGTGTAAGCGATAGCTCCCGCTTCTTCACATCTACACATGGTTCCCTTTAGCGGGAGATGGTGTAATTTTTTTTGCTTTTTTTTGCTTTCTTTTCATTTTCTTTATCGCGGGAGCTCGGCGGAGCTCCCGCGATGCGAGCGCCCTCACCCCCCCAGAGCGCGCTCCTCCTCTCCACTCACTCTCCGCTACTCCGCCCGCACCACCTGCTCCGGTTGCTAGGGTCGAGGATAAGCGGCGCGCCCGCAGCTGTTGCTATGGGAGAGGGAGTGAGAGCGGAGAGATAACACCTGCCGCGGACAACGCCAACGCCGCACAACGCCGGATGCCTGACATAGCCCGACTAAGAAATGCATTCGCCCTTAAAAATCACCAAAGATTGTGGCAATGCCTAATGCGAATTCCTGAGTGCAGCTTTCACGGGTCAGAAAGAACCGGCTGAGATTAATTTTCATCTAGGTACACGGTTTAGATTAAGAAGAGTACGCTGTGAGCAGCGTGACTGGCGCGGACAATTTCGTGCAACCCATTTCAAATCAAACACCGCACACGGAGCGTAGTGCGACTGACTCGCAAACAGGGGAAGACCGCGGAAGGCAGCGCGTGGCCGCCTTCCACAACAGCCGCCGCAGACAGGCCTCCAGTTCATGCAGCATTGTACTTCAATTTGCCGTATCGGTTGACGCCCTCATCACCTACCTTAGTGATGA
>JALIZH010002091.1:0-35553 GCA_030522465.1 Rhipicephalus appendiculatus
CTACAACAGCGGCAACACGAAGCAGAAAAACATACACACATCATGTACGTACATCGACAATAACGCAGAGAGACGGTGCAGCAGCAATTAGTACGCAAAACGCTTCAAACGACACCGCGGCCGCAGGGCCGGCGGCACCGTAGGCGAGCAAAGCAACCGCAAACGGGCGCGGCCATATTGGATTTTTCATTTTGGATTGGCTCGCCTCATGTTGATTTTAGCAATCCAGTCAAGTACCGCCGCTCCCAGGCACCGCTACCATCGCCCGGAAACGGAAAAAATCGTCCCCATTGGCCCTATGGGTATGTCACTCCACTGGCCATGTTTTACCCCACGCCGCGCTCTTTTTTAAGCGTGCACGCGGCGCTTGCCGCCTTGTTGCCCGTCTGATTCGTCGCGAGTCCCGCAAGATGACTGGATGTTGCGTGCCACAGTGCACGAACCATTCTAGGAATGAATGGAAGATGTTTTCTTTCCCAAGGGATCCTAAAAGAATACTTTTATGGACAATGATAATAAAGCTTGACAAGTGGCAGCCGACGAGTGCCTCTCGTCTATGCAGCGTGAGTATTGCAAGCACATCGGGTACTTTTGGGATGATTTTTAAAACGGCGTGTATATTATTAGCAACGCCATTACAAGTTATGTGTGTGGTTTTGACTGCGTGTTGGTGCCTCGAACGCTGAGAGCCGTTCTCATAAATTTGGCGTTGTTTTCGGGATGTGCTTGAAAATCGTACTTTCGTTGTCGCGGGCATCTCCTTCTTCTTCTTTTTTTTTTTTGATGCATGAACGTGTGATTATGAATATTGTCGCGTCTGTAATGAACTGCAACTATTCACTCAGAGTTGTGTTTTCTTGCGGAACAAGAACGACAAATAGAAAAAAAATTTTTTTCGTTATCCGGTGGAATAATTTTCCAGAATTACCTCCCTGAAGGAACGCTTTTTGTGTACCATACACGGTCATTAATTTCAACGCGGAATTTGTGGCGCTGAAAAAAATGGCTGCAGATCCACGAAGTGAATGCTGATGACGGAGCGAAGCTAGGGTCCTAAGGTCCATATTGTCTACGTTGAAGTCGCCGACTAGTATAAAAGGACGGACAGATATGGACAGACGCACGCACAGATGGACGGACGGACGGATCCACGGACGTACGGAGGGATGGACGCACGGATAGATACGCGGACGT
Source organism: Rhipicephalus appendiculatus (assembly GCA_030522465.1). Lineage (NCBI taxonomy): Eukaryota > Metazoa > Arthropoda > Arachnida > Ixodida > Ixodidae > Rhipicephalus > Rhipicephalus appendiculatus. The sequence continues at coordinate 1,195 of JALIZH010002091.1, forward strand.
ACGGACGGATGGACGCACGCACGGACGGACAGATGGACGGACGGATATATGCACGGACGGATGGACAGAGTACGGTCTATTTTTAAATCATATGCGCGCTATGAACGCTCTTTGTACGGTATATGTAGCAGCTGTGTTTCGGTCCGACGGTGACAACGGACATCGTGAGAGCCTAAGGAGCTTCGCTCCTAAAAACTGAAACATCACAGAGTAGAGTCGTTTACGCTGCGATCGCTAAACGACATTGTGATGCTTACCGCATTTTCGCTGGTATTTTCTCGAAATGGGAAATACAGCCGTATTTTAAATAGGCATTCAATAGGAGGACACGAGGACGAATATATCCGGCAATCGGTAACATAAAACAGTAGCCTCGGAACCTGCGCGCGAATTCTATTCGCTTTAAGATTCAGCTAAACAGCGAGTAATTTAAACCTTAGGGTTCTCACGTCAGCAAATTTATCACTGCTGATACATGTTGGGAAATGCTGTGTGTATGCGGTGTAAAAATAAATAAATAAATAAATAAATAAATAAATAAATAAATAAATAAATAAACGAACATATACACCCGCAAAGTATAAAAGTGAATAGTGATGCCTCCAGCTCTCAGTGATCCCAAGCAGCTGTGCACCACTCGGCCGCAGCCAGCGGCCGCGCCGGCGGTGAGGGTCATTACGTCCTGCAACACATTTAGGCGCGAAACATTCGATTACTTGCTGTGATACGTGCCTACAAACCTATACCTAGCAACATCCGTGAATGATTATGCGTTTGCGAAGGCAAGTCCGGCCCAAAGTGTCTTTACTCGTGAGCAAAAAGCTGCGAATACGCGCGCTGGCAGTGCGCGCATTGACGATTGGGATCAGTAATGGCGACCGCTGTAGCAGACGACGCGCTTGTCTCCACCCTGAACGGAGCGGAGGCGAACGAGCGCATCGAGGCACCCTAAGCGCCGGTGATGCGTTGACAATGCGAAACACCCTTAATGTCTATATTGTTTTCTGTGCCAAGAATTCCACTCAAGAGCTAATAATTCCACTCAAGGATTGTACGTGATCGCCGCTCTAAGCGCGTCGGCAGAGCATCCGGAGCGCTTTAGATCAAACATCCAGCCTTTTCCGAAAGAAGCGGCGCTAGTAGCGCCAAATGCATTTCATGCTGTCAAAAAAGAACCCGGCGAAAGCGCCATATGAACGCTGTTATAAAAATAATCGCGCTCCTCACAAACCAAGGCGGAAAAAAATGCTCCTTGTGACAAACGCCAGCGAACGCGCCCAGTAAAATGGGGTTTCCGAACATCAAATAAACGGCGAGGTGGCGTTCCTGAAGAGCTTTTTGCGTGTTATATTAACTCCAGGGAGCAAGTATCGACAAGGTAGGCGAGCCGACGCCATAGAGACGACGAGCAGACGACGCGACGTGGATGAACACGTCATGAATGGGGCTTTCGCCTTTCCTATTGGCTAACAAGCCCTGCAGCTTCCACAGTGCTGCGAAGTACTTCTGAGATGGAGTATAAGTGTCGTGTTCGTTGTTCTGAAAATACATTATTTAGAAACAATAAATTATTTCGTTCTCAGAAAGTATGAAAACGTTTTTCATTGTTTTTAGCATTCACTCGTGTGGCTACCACCATATGAATATTGCACGCTACATGTCGCGTCAAGCCAACCAAAAACGGCGTATGTCATCAGTAGAGAACGGATTTTAGGCAAATGCCCATTTTGTTCCTTGCGTTCCTATCGTGCCACTTTGATATATGAGCACGAATGAGGGCTTAAGGAGGGTTTTTATAGTGTTTTTATAGTGCCTACAGATGCCTATTTTTGGGGTGAGTGCCTAAATGTCTATAAGTGCCTATAAATGCCTATTTTCCAAAACGGCGCCCATATGAGCACTATTTAAACTCAAATTTTGCTTTCGAGTACAGTTTGAGACCGTAATTCATGTTACCGGGCAAAATTGACGTTTCGGAACTCTATGGGGTACCATAACCTAGTTCCCTAGTTCAAAAAACTCCGGTAAGCAACCGCTTGCAGCAGTGAAATGGGACGCGCCGACCACTTTACCCCGCCGCACTGACATGGCGCGAGCGGCTGGAGCAGGGGGAGGAGGAGGGAGAGGAAAAGGCGCTATTTCTACAACCCTAAATCGGAGCACATCCCAGCGTATACAGTGTAATGAGGATAAGAAAATAGAGGCGGCAAGAGGAGAGGAGAAAAGAGGAGAGTGGCGTCCGTGGCCGAGGACGTGGCGGGCGGCTTTTACAGCCGGTTTTCCAGTCAAGTGTTCCCATGGAATTGAAGCACCTCCTTGAAGACCTGGGTGTGGTCGGGGGCAGAAAACAGGAGGTGCCTCTGTGCAGCAGCAGGAAGATGGAGAACGAATGCGAAACCATGCGTGGAATGCCGTCAGCGGAATGTAGAGTGCAGGTAAAAAAAAATCAGATGTGCACTTAGCTTTTGTTTTGTTTGTAGTTTACTCCTTAAAAGGCGCTTTACCAGGTCACATAAGAAATTTTAGTTAGACACTGGAAATTGTTGCGTGCCCAATGAAGAGCTTTGTGCCGCAAGAACTTTTTAATTGGTTCATTACGAGCCGCGAAAGCATGATGCTCGTAGGTGACCTTGAAACCTTAGCCACTCGCAAGCCAAATTTCTTCCCTGCCCTCTTCGGTATCGAAGCAACTCGGAGCCGGGAGATCACACAACGCAGACACATCAACACGTCATGCGCACGCAAGGTTACATTGTGTGCGCATGGCATGTCCAAGCCAGGTCGTGCACACAAGCGGTGTAGTATCGTTTCGGCGTTCTCTCTAGTGTGCTGCCTGTTTTTGTGGGATGGATCCCTCTGTGCGCTTGGAGAGGCTGGCATGGATGATGTATCCTTACCACAACACAGGGCGTCGCACCGCTGGAACTGCTGTAAGGGACGATGCATCAAAAACACACCAAGCGTTGTCAGGGCTGGCGCCAGCACGACGCGGCAACGGCGAGAACGCGGATGCAAACGAAATGGAGGCAGCTTAGTCTCGCATCACGCTCAATTCGAACCAAACAAATAACTAAAAACGCACAGAGATTCCGTTTGTATGGTGTAATATTTCTACAACTTTCATTCTTCTATTCAAGCAACAGATTGCACAAATTACACATATCGCCTCGAATAATTCTCGCGTGTCACGTACTACTCTGACATACGCAGGACCATTCCTTGTTGTACGTCACCTCCTCCATATTGGCGCGCGCGCCCGTGAGATCAAGGGCAAGCGGCGTTTAGTCTGACATTTCACCTCTTTCCGAGGCGCGTATCGTTGCAAATCTTGGCGGACGTGATCGTAAGCGCCCAGTGCATGCATTACACTTGCCAGCTCAAAATGCTCCAACCTGGTAAGGGGCCCTTTCAAGGTGTTCACAGACAGAGGATAAATTGACCCTGCGCGATTAGACCCGGCCAATACGAGGCTAAGAGACCCTTCTTGCCTTTAAGGGGTCTGGCTATTGGCTCCTGGGCTGCTCATGCCGAAAAAAAAAGAGACCTAGAAGCGTGTTTATTCGATGGTGGACACTTAACTCGCCAATGCTGGACAATAAAAGAAGAGACGGTGTTCTGGAAACCGTGCGGGAAAACGGACAATAGCACGGCTATGTTAAACCAATGATGCGTTTGTGCCATCATAAACTATAACATTTGTTTGATTTCCTGTCGTAGACACAGGTCGCACACGCCTTCGAAAATTTGAGTTTTTGCGAATATTTATTGTTCCTATATTTACGATTTTGGGGGGCCTAAAACTTTGTTTTGCCAGGCTATTTTTAGCGCCTAAAATGCGATTTTTTAGTGCCAAAAAATCCGGCCTCTAGTCATCAGTCTCGTCACTGTCACATGACATGACGCCAATTCCCATTACAAAAATAGACTATGTGTGTCGCCGCAGTCCGAAATCCAGGTAGTTTATCCCTTGAATTAAAATTATAACAGCTTCGATTTCGGGGTTGCCACTTGCGTAATGATATCGGCGCATTCCACCGCACCAGAAGAATCGATGAAAAAGACATGCTCAAATTGTGTCGAAGGGCCCCTTTAAAGACGACCAGCTTTCGCGGACTCTCTTAGAATGATATTGTCACGTGGTCGTGACGTCGACGAAGGCAACAGTCGGCGAGTCAAAGAAGAAGCTCTTTATTTTGGCCGAACTTGTGGCCGGGAAACTGAAGGTCAGACTACAGCCCAGTAAACCACATATATCACATCAACATCCAGGAGATGTTCTCAGTGGAACCTTAGACATATCCGTCAGACGTTCTTTTTTATCCGTGTAACTAAGAATCAACGTTGCCACAACCAACGAGTTTCCGCCCAAATCATGTTGACAAAACGTTGCCCACATGTCGCATTTGAAACATGTTAGCAACATCCTGTACTAGGCAGGAATGTCAGGCAGGAATTTACGTCGCCTTCATGCATATGTGACGTACTGTGGAGATGCGCTGGCTACTGTACGTGGCCTTCCCTTGGAACCTCAATTCGTAAATAATATGCCCACAGAGTTCTCAGAGCTTACATTTGCAAATACTGCAATCTATATATACTTGCATGAGATGCTAATGTAAGCTCTTAGAACTCTGTGGGCACATAATTTACTATTTTGCAGTAGTCGTGTAAAGTTATAGGCACAAAAAACAGTTGTAGATATTTGTACACAGTTTATTCTTCATAAACGCTATCACTTGCAAAAGGTAGTAGACCGTAGCATCTAACACTTTTCAGCAAATGGTATTGACTGATAATTGCCCACAAAAAAACATTTACGCTATAAATAGACAACTTTACATGATATACAGCATGCATTTGCTCACATAAGTTGGCTTGTTTTCAATGAATGTGATGACTGATCTACAGTAGCCTTTTAAAGAAAATTTACAAAGCAAAGACACTTCATTGTGTGTCTTCAGTACAAGGCTATCTTGATTCACAAAGTACTTGTAATAACAGGCATGTTAAGAAAGCTTGATGCTAACGAAAAAGATTCACAAGCGAATATATGTAAGTACAACACTTCACAAAAGAGTCTGTACCGACGTGACCCAGCAAATAGATAGGAAGAGCAGTATCTGGTATACTAGTACACATACTTAGCTTTAGCAGGTTAGTACATTAACAAGTTCATCATGTACAGTGTGAAAAAATTATACAAAAAATGAAATTACAAAAAATATTGAGCAACACCGTCTGCAGCAAAAAAAAAAATTACACCATCTCCCGCTAAAGGGAACCATGTGTAGATGTGAAGCAGCGGGCGCTAACGCTTACACTGGCCGTGGCGTTGACGCTGGCGCTATCGCAGCGTTGCGCAGGAGAGAAAACTGAGGAGGCGCAAAGCACGCAGTGATGGAGCGGTGTTTCCTACTGGAACATGCCAATCGCTGCTAATGGGCAATGAGAGACAGAAGATTCCGACTGTACACAGAGACCCGCAGTGCGCTTTTAGTTAACGCGCACGCTGCGAATTTTTATTGTTCAACAACGCACAGGAGAAATCTCCCACCGGGACCACCTTGGAGGTCAAGATCCATTGCCATATATACGCGATGGACAGTGAACGGTTGTGCAGCGCGAGCAGTCCGTTTTTTCAACCAAGAAACTCGCTAGCAGACGCTGCCTGCGTCGGCGTCACGAGGCGAGAGAGGGGGGGAGCGTAGGAGAGGAGAGAGAGAGAGGGGGGGGGGGACGCGCATGCGCAGTGGGGTGTGGACGCTGTGGGCAGGGATGCCTAGAGGAGAGAGGGGGGGGAGCGTAGGAGAGGTGAGAGAGGGGAGACGCGCATGCGCAGTGGGAGCCCAGGCAGGGATTCCAAGAGGAGAGAGGGGGGGAGCATAGGAGGGGGAGAGAGGAGGGGAGGCGCATGCGCAGTGAGGGTGTGGTTGCCGCGGGGAGGGATGCCTAGAGGAGAGAGAGGGGAGGAGAGTTTTTTTTTATTTTTATTTTTTTTAAAGGGTTTGCGCATGCGCAAGGGAGGCCACGCCGCACACCACCACCGGATTAAGCTTCGCCATAAGATGCTTCACATCTAAAAGTTCGGCAGATCCCACGTACCATGGGAATTGATGTCATGCGAAACATGTGGAGAGGTGGTGACTGTGGTGAAATTTTTTTTGTCGAGTGAAACGTTACGAAATGATGCTAAACATATGTACAAATGTTATGCGCATAGACATGTATGTTGAACAGTCGCATATCTTTTATATAACCAGTGGTTTGCAAGTGCGTAACGATGCCAAGAGCAACATGGGTATTACCAACACCAGAAGCGGTAGGCTGCAATGTAGCACTTGAGCTTGCAAGGATGGCAGCCCTGGATAGTGCTACGTAGACAAACTTCAGTGGATGGTGCTTAGTACAATTGATGCTAACCTGACGTGATACCTGCATCATTGCAGTACATATTTAATGTTTATAAAATAAGATGGACAGCACTGCAACCACAATTCACGTTTCACAAACATTACGCCTGCATAGGGTTTTTTTCCTAAGAAGTTCCAAGACCTGGAGTGGCTCTGTGGTAGACTACTGTATTACCACGCAGAATCCTTGGGTTCGATTCCTGCTGGGACCATAAGATATATTTTAGATGCGAAGCATCTTATCCTCGGGGCTCTGTCCGTCCCGCGTCCCCCCGTCCTGCGTCCCCCGTCCCGCGTCCGGCCACTTTCATGAAGTAGGGAAGCACCCATTATGCGAACCAGAACACTGTAGTAATATGAAGGCCGTCAACCCTAATACAATCATCAGAGTCATGACCGAGAGCACAGAGAGACTGCTTAGTAATGGCTAGGCAGCTGGTGTCTGTCGCCCAGGTCGACCCCATTTCTTGATCTTGCTTGCATGTGTTTGGAGGGGGCTTAGTCCGTCCCGCGTCCCACAGCGCATCTACTCTACGGAGCGGCGCCCGCGTCCCACGGCGCATGCGCGTTCTCTCCTCTAGGAATCCTCTACACTACGGAGCGGCTCCGGCGTCCCACAGCGCATGCGCGTCCTTTCCCCCCTCTCTCCTCTTAGAATCCTCTACTCTACGGAGCGGCTCCCGCGTCCCACACCCCCACAACGCATGCACGTCCCCCTCTCTCTCCTCTCCTACGGTCCCCGCCGTCCTTTCCTCTAGAAATCCTGTACGGAGCGGCGCGCACAACAGCTGGTGTGACAGCTGCATACTCCGCTGGGGGGCGCCACGGTAGTTCCGCGGTATGAAAATGACGGAGCGTGCGCGCCTCATTCTCTCCCCCGTGAAGCGCCGCGATGAGAGCCCGGACCGCTGCCGTGAAACGAGAGCGGCGACGTTCCTCCCGCTCAAGATAATTATCTCCCCCGCTGCTTCGCATCCACACATGGTTCCCTTTAGCGGGAGATGGGGAAGTTTTTTGCATTCGTCGGGTCAACGCTGCCAGTGTCGGTTTTTCTTAACACCCTCGCATTTTAACTACCAATGTCTGTTCTCGCCGTTCCTCGGTAGATATAAACTGTCAAAATTCTGTGGTGCATACACGCATACCGTGGCATACGGGTATGTGCCACACGTGTCTGGAGGCAAAGGTTTCACATCGCACGCAACGGGATTTTCACATTATTCATGTCATGATCAGACAGTCATAATCGTCAAACCCTCTTACCCTGCCATACTAATTTTGGTCTACCCCAAGTTAAGGAGCTGATCACGAGAGCACCCAGACGTAGGCGGCTATATAGATAGATAGATAGATAGATAGATAGATAGATAGATAGATAGATAGATAGATAGATAGATAGATAGATAGATAGATAGATAGATAGATAGATAGATAGATAGATAGATAGATAGATAGATAGATAGATAGATAGATAGATAGATAGATAGATAGATAGATAGATAGATAGATAGATAGAAACGCTCAAAGTGTCTGCAGTACGCAAAGAAATGCTTAGCATTTAAAAAAAAAGCTGCATAGCACAACTGCATGACAGCTTGCCACAATGTCGGGAAAAAATGAAAAGCAAAAGAAGCTGTTTATAAACAGAAGGCATGACTGTAAAGCATTAGCGTTAAATACAGCACCAAATAATAACATGACGAGATATACACTGCCACAATAATAAAGGAAAATGAGGCTTCAAAAAAATTTACATAAATGAAAAATGACGAAATACCTAAAACATGGCACTAATGTTGTGAAGTACTCCTACAAAAACATGTATCAGTTGGGTAGCAATGTTAAAATAAGTGGCATATTTAAAAATCCTAAGCAAATGAGTGAAAGTGCGTTCTTTGGCTCATCAAGCAGTCACAAATATTGTAAACAGAAATGACTAGGTAGCAAACAAGCAATATAGTAAGAGCCTGCATTTCACTTACAGGGGTGTTTTTTTAGGCAATATAGATTTGTTAATAAAAATCCTATGGGCTCCTCCTCCTATGCGCTCAAAGGCTCCTGCTGTTTTTGGATACGAACTCCATGTTGAGGCTGAAATACTTTGACACTGTTAAAATGACACTTCTGTGACTAATTAAAAAATAGTTTGTTAAGTTCTTAATTATTGACTTGAGGGCAATTATAAACATTAGAAAGTCTAGTGTATGACAATTTATGGCATACCCTTTTTTAGAAACCACAAAAGTTGCACGTAATTTGAGGTACTCATAATTGAATTGCGAGGGTAATACCGAAACTAACCACGCTAGGAATGCAGGAAATGCAACCACGCTTTTATGTCAGGACAGAACTATCTGTGACAAGGAAGTGACGAAATTTGAATGAGGGTGCATCATGGCCGTATCTTTTCGTAAAAGCGGCAAGTCATTTCATTTGTGCTAACGGATCACCTTACCTTTGCATGTAGCGTCGGTGCTTATCTGTTTATATTGAGCTGTGCACTTGTGCTAAAAAAACCGCAATATCAAACTATTCTTTGTCTGTGAAGCATAAAATTCTGGCAGCCACTGCGGTGCTTCCTCTCAAGGACAAGCGAAATAGCTTTTGAGCCTGTTTATAGTTAAAAAAAAGAAACAGATAAGCATCACACATTGCACCCAAAGGATAAACTCTTTACTTGTGTATTTTGGAATGCATGTCAATTTTCTTGACCACATTCTGATCCCGCACACCTTGATTCAAATTTCGTCACTCGATTGTCATGTGTACTTCCAGTCTTACATTACAGAACGTTTCCTGAGCGCCAAATGCGATCAGTTTTCACCCTTAAATTTGATGAACTTTTTTTATTTCTTAAAAATGCGTTTGTCATGAATTAGGATGCACTACAAGTTTCGAATATAAAAGGCTGCCCTGAAGTGAACAATTAAAAAGTTGACTTACGACATTTTGGAAATTAGTTGCATCAAAATAATATTAGCCATAGAAATGTATATCTGCCTTGACATAGAGTTCGTGTACGATAATGACAGGAGTGCGACTGTCAGAGTTTTTACAAATAATCTGTATTGTTTAAAAAAAAACTATATATTTAACCAAGGTAGACTAAGAAGCTAAAGCGTGACTAAAATTACTTCTATAATCACAAGGCTGGCAGCTGCTCCAAAAGTTCACTGAATCCAGAAAGACCAGTAAGAACATATAAATATAACAATTTCCCGGGTGTTATATGTCAGTATCACCATATGATTATGAGGCATTCTGTAATCGCGGGATCCTGAAATTTCAACCAGCCAGGTGGCACGGGGTCTCCCTTGCATGTTCTCTGAACCAGAATAAAGTTAATTCATCATCATCATCAGGGGTTCTTTAACATGTGCTGATTTTCCATGATATAGTGGCCTCCAACATTTTCACATTCATCAAAAGTGCAACTGCCACAGCCAGTAAGAACATTCATTATACTAACAGATCGGAGTGAAATATTAAGTAAAATAGCTATACAATTCACAATGCACAAGTAACAATGGGCTATGAGAAATGTGCAAAAAAAAGAAGAAAACACTGATGAGGCTCGATGAGGTGATCGTTTAGCTAAACCTTAAGTTCATAACCATCAATTATCAAAGGTCTTGAAGTAGAATGGTGGAAGCACTGGTTAAAATGACCTGGTTCGACAGTTCGTTGAGCAATAACCACCTTCACCCTGCACAGTTTAAAGAAAGCAGATTACATATTTCTGAAATAAGAGACATCCTGTGCCTGCATTATACAAGTTAACTGTTGTTAGTAAAGAACCCACAGAACCATAAGGCATGCAAGACAAGGACAAACAGAAAACGTGAAACACGCTGGTGGCAATTAAAAAGCTTATATTTAATAGTGCATGAAATATACATGCAAAACATATTCTAGATTGCCTGCTCGAAATTTGTGAAATCACAGGTACGAATGTTTGCTGCGAGACAGACTGTACTTACACACAGGCATCACACAAATAGATCAGTTCCACCTTAATAATGTTGAAAGTCAGTCAACTGCTGCACTTGCTAAAAATTGTTATGAGCTCAGTAAAGTTAATTCCATTTCACAATGCTTTCATTATTTTTATTTATTACAGCATGCATCAAGAAACCCTTAATCAGCTACTGTCATCCTATCCTAATTTTCTTGAAAGCAATCACTTAGTGACCTCCTGCATACACCAGCATAGTGTCCAATGCATGTTAATGCATGTTAAAGACAATTGACTCTGCACTGTCAACTAGCTGGCTGGTGTTTCTTTTTGCAAGTGAGGTTCTTTGTGCTGCATTGTCTCATGTACTCCTGTGTACATAGCCCTTATAATTCTCAGCTAAAACAGCAGCCAACTGGCCTATGAAATTATGGAGGCAGAAGTGATAGATGGTTTAGGCAATACCTGTACAGAACACCCTCCCATGCCTCTATCCCATTAAAAATTACCATACTTGCAATATGACAAAAATTTTCTCCATGATCATTGCTTTAACCATTTCAGAAACTGCAGTAGATACACTACCTCTATGCTAAATTGAATAATGTGGTTCTTGTTAAAGCAAGCTACAAGTTAAATTTGGATCTAGAAAAAACATTCTACATGATGTCTGCAAGAAGAACAAAATCCTCCAGTTTCTTTCTGTCATACAACATATGCCAGATGAGGCCACCTGCCATGCACTCACACATTCCCCCTTTTATAAGGATGGCAGCTAGAGCATCCAATAAATGGTATTTGTATAACCCAGTTATAACGAATCCAGACGCTGAGCGAATTCGACAATGAAAATATTCACTGCTCATGATTGCTAATCCCCTGTCAATTAGAGCACAAAAATTATACCCGCTTTCATAGTAGAACTGAGTGGCATTCCTCGGTAGGTCCTGTTTGGTCATAGGCATGCAAGGTAGTAACCGCCTTCCAAAAGTCACAATGACGTGTTCTGGTTCATGATGCCTCGGGCCGTGCAAGCCGTGCACACCCGTGCACAAGCCGTGCAAGCAAACCCAAAATACCATCGTCTCATATATAGCTCTCTTCCGAACTGACGGCCTCGCCTTTTTTCGTCACAAATAAGCAATTCATAAAAACTTCAGAGGTCTTACATGCCACAAGCACGATATTATGAGGCTCACCACAGTGGAGGGCTCCGGAAATTTCGACAACCTGGTGTTCTTTAACGTGCACTGACATCGCACAGTACACGAGCCTCTAGCATTTCACCCCCATCTATATGCGACCAACGCAGTCGGGATCGACACACATCTTCCAAGTAATAACTTTCCATAAATGTGCAGCAAGCAGTCGAATTAAAAACTGCAGGTCTATCACCGTTACAGTGAAGTTCCGACGGCGTCATACACAAGCGAGCTAATCAGACGCCTTAAACCCATTGCTTAAATGGGCGAACACACTAGAGCACATTGTCTACCATTACAGATGGCCAGACGCGTAAATACGAGACATCGAGAAGAGCACCAATCTGTCGAATATATTGAGCAGAGAACGGGACCTATTTATAACGCATGCTGTGTGGCGAAGCGAAGCCACAGGCATTACACTTCGTTGTACAATAACGTTGCAGACATCGGTACAATTAAGAAAACCTAAAGAACGGCACATACACACGTGAAACCCACTCTCGCGAACCACATTTCGAGACTGGAAGCGCTGGAATGAGCGCAGTACTTTCGATTGGCGTGTCCCGTTCTCTAATTTATATCGAGCGAGTGCATGAGGCAAGAGCAATGATGTCACCTGAATGTCTAGTCCCTAAATGCATAATCAAAAGGCACGGTAACAGTGCAAGTTTGCCCGCCGCGTCACAGACCGGTAGCACTAACAAAAACGAAAGCCGCGGTCAGACACACGTGAAGCATACGTACACGATTCCTCGAGGTTCTTGCAGGCACTGTTACTTGAAAGAAGGTAATTACTAGCACTGGCAATGAACACTGGGCTCAAAACGCAGCATGAACCGTGGACAGGGTAGCGTGAACGACGTAGACACAAGAACACAAGCAGCAAGCAGCCCGCCAAAAGCGAATAGCGCGACAACAGCGCCAATATCGGTGAGCACGGCAAAGCACGGCTGATGAAAATGGTTGAAAACATGGTGGCCATGACGTCATTTTTGTTGCCGGACATTTGCCGGAAAAGCGGCGCTTAACAATTTACGCCTGCGCGGCGCCTTCTGAATTAAATCACACCGATATTGAGGCCCGGAAAGTTTCAGACCTCTTCGGTTATTGCGTATGCGGCCTTACCTTGAATGCCACGATGTCGTAGTATGAAGAAGCATAGCCTCTGGGAAAGGCGGTTGAAGCTCGGAGGACAGCTTCTTGGCTGCGTCCTGTTGCGTGTGTTGACAATCTTCGTGTGTTGTCTTCCTTCTTCTGTACTCTTGTCAAGTTCGCGCTGCAACCAATTCCTCCTCAACTTCGATTTCAACGCATCGCTGTGTCCAATATTTTTCTCGAAATGGAACATTTCATTGCGACAGCATTAAAATGTTCCATTTAGAGAAAACACTTGAGTGTCGACTTCGTTTCTATCGCGTCAAAATTAAAACCTCAAGGCACATTTTTTGCCGTCATCGTCGCAAGTCCAAGGACGAAGCGTGCGAGGGCAGCCGACGATCGATGTTCAAGTGGAGAGGAAAAGTGGCAGCCGTGTTTCGTCGCACGAAAGGCCCGTGAGTGCCGTGAGGGGTCCCCGGGATAGGGGGCGTGGCTGCCGCTGAAACAGCGTACACTGTTCGAGCGGGCCGGGCGCGGTCGCGCTATCTTGAAAAAAATTGGCAGACGGCTTCATATACCTTGGTCCGTACTGAGTTAATTACCGCCACTCATTTGCATTGATGATATAATAACGCACGAAGACTCCGCTTCTCTCGCTGTAGCCCCCGCGTTTCCTGACGCCAGCGTTTTACGCCAGGTCGGATGCTAAATGAGTTAGCTGCTGGCCTAGCTTAGTTCGCTTTGATTCGCCCTTGCGGCGAAATAGAATTTTTTCACGCAACAGGGGCTTCGTACACCGAGAGAAATGACGAAAATTCACCGTTCGCAGTAGATCACTTAAGTCGGTAGGTTCAATGTGTGCAGGGAAACAGTTATTCTCACATCACCGCGAACACTGAAGCTTTCATTTGTCCATTTTCCCACGCGTCTACAAGTGCTTGCAGTAGCTGACCTCTGGGTGAATATTCTCTGGAGGTTATTAAAGAAAATCCATGGGCTGTTGAATTGTAAAGCTTCTGCAACATGCATTAGAGGTCATATTACAAAATCCATAAGCCGTCTATTTTTTGTGCAAAAACAGCATACCATAGACATCCATAAATTTGAGTGCAATAAACGTACGTGGCTGGGACGTCTCACAGATCTTGTTCATGGATTTAGACATTTGGATCTTATTCGTACTATCGGCATCAAATGAAACGCGAACAGCGGAGCGCGTGGCACAAGCCTTATCAATGGCATAGTGGGCGCCGTCCACCAGTCATCGACATAGACAGGCCCGCACATCCGGTGTGGCAGCACTGCGCGATCCCCCCTATAGTGCAATATTTCTGCTTGTGTTCCAGTTATGCTATTTGAAAGGACAAAAATAAAAAAAAATCAGAAGTTAAACTACTGCAGCCGAAGGCGAGTATTGTAGCACAGTTTGTCAAAAGCAACAGTGCTATCAACGTCAAACGAAACACGAATAGTGGCACGCGTAGAGCAGTTTGTAACCTAATGATTAGAGATAGATGCACTCATGCAGTTTCCCGCTCTGGCGCCGCAATCATGCTTTCGATGACAAACCTATATCGCTGGCAGTCGCGACGGTTGCCGGCATGCGTATGCCGAGTGCTTTAGGTCGTTTAAAATGCGGCGCTCGGTCTTTACTGCAGCATTGCAGCGTTTTCGGAGTCTGGGCATGATACAAGAAAGGATGAATCTGACTAGCCATTATCATGACCATTAAAATTAACTGATGCCTGAAGTCGCGATAGCGAAGCCGTGTAATTATAATTACACTTGGAAACGAAGGTGCACCTAAGCAGAAAAGCATATTACAATAAAGAAACGAACAAAAAAGAACTGGTCGACTTGAAAAATGCCTTTATTGCAGACGATAGCAGAAATGCGCAAAAAAATAAGCATCGTGTTCATGAATGCTCCTCAGCGAGACTTCGCCGAGGAGAAGGCGCGAACGTTTCCGCGAGAAAAAATTATTTGCTCCTTAAGTTTAATACTTTGTGAAGTCGCCTCCAGCTGCCACAACGGCGCCCATTCTTCGGGGAAGACTGTCGAAGAGCCATGTCACAAGATCACTTGCACGTAGGCGCTCCCATTCCTCTTGTATGGCAGCCCATAGCGCGTCTTGAGAGCCGCACTGAATTGGCTGCCGCGAGAGTGCCTTCTTCATTGCGCCCCGCACATTCTCACATATGTTCATGTCGGCGCCTTGTGGAGGCCACTCCAACAGCATCATTCCCAGCTGTTCCAGCAAGCGGGCTGTTGATTTGGCCATGTGGATGGGACTACGGTCCTGCTGGAAGAAGTACAACCCGTCAGGGAACGGTCCGTCGAGAGCATAGGGCACCACGACTCTTTCGATCAAATCGCAGGATGCCGCAGCGTTGAACCTGTCTTCTATGCGAACTAGTGGTCCAAGGCCCTCCTTGGACAACGCGCCCCACACGCTGACGGAGCAGCGGCCGCTGCTTGCTACGCGCTGTAGGTTCCGGGGCTCAAATCTGCACAAGGAATGTAAACCGTTATTTCAAGCCTTTCTGCCACTCTTGTCATCATCAAAGATCGCGAAAATAGCTGGCTTAATAACAGTGCCCTGCAAAATATACCAAATCATATTGATTTTACCAAAGCGCAGGCTCGTTTGGGAGTCGCGATAGCAGCAAATTATACGTATTGAATTATAGCAATCCCTCAAAAAACGAGACAGCCGACGTACTAAATTGAGTGAATATCAGACCTGGCGTTGTCAGTTCTCCAAATTCTCTGACGCTGGTCCCAGCGAGTAGAAAACGTTTACTCGTCGGTGAATACCACACACCGCCAGTCTTCCACAGTCCATGTAGCGTGTTCTTGGGCAAACGCAAGTCTTGCGAGCTTATTGGCCTCTGAAAGTGCAGGCTTTTGGGCTGGCACACGGCTCCGCAGGCCATTCTCATGCAGTCGACGTCTGATGGTTGACATGCTGGCCGAGAGGTTCAAGCTGTCCTTGATCTCTCGAGCTGTGATGAACGGAGCCTCCTTTGCAGCTTGTACAATAAGTAGGTCCTCCGCACTGTCCGTCGCCCGCTGCCTGTGTCCACGTGGAAGGTTCCCGAGGCGTCCATCATCACGGAATGCCTGGCAAATTCTATTTATAGTAGACAAAGGTCGGTTCATAATGCTGGCAATTTCACGCTGTTTCACTTCGTGCCGGTAAAGCGAAACAATTTGCGCTCTCTCTTCCAAAAGAAACGCTCGGCATTTTCAGTTAAAGTGAAGCCTTTTCGGGTAGGTCTCTGAAAGAAGGGTGCAGGTAAAGCAGCGTTGGCGAACGAGATACGACGATCGTTTGAAAATCAACCACAAACCGATAAGATTTATCTTATCTTTGTATCGTGCCCAGACACCGATTGCACTGCGACGCTGAAGTAAAAGCAAGGAATTGCGAGTGATACGATCAAAAGCGCTTGGCACGCCCACGATGGCCACCCTTATCACCATACGAAAACTAGAGCAGAAACGGAGATAATGCACTATAGGGGGGATCGCGCAGTGCTGCCAAACCGGATGTGCACGCCTGTCAATGGTGATGACTGGACGGCGAACACTATACTGTTTCTAATGCTTGAAACACGCGCTCCGCTGTTCGGGTTTCATTTGACGCCGATAGTACATCGCAGAGATATTTGTGGTTTATTGGGAGCAATACACGCTGGCACTGAGAGTGGCGAACAGAGCGTCGGCCGTCGATAATCTGATCATCGCTGGAAAGCACCGGCTTTTATACATCACGCGTCGAACATTCTAGCCTTATCACTGGTCGTCGCGCAAGCTCTGGAATAAGCTAGAGTGTTCGCGTCTTCCGCGCAATCTTAACACAACAATCTACAATAATCGTGAAGCTTCTAGAACAATCAGCCGCGGTTTGCGCTGAGCATGCGGACGGTCTTTGTGGGCGAAAACCGAGTACAACAATAAATGAAAATAAGAAACGCGCGTGGCAATGCCCCCCTCTGAAAAAGCATCGTCCCGATGCTTAAAGAGAACACGGGGGGGAAAATACATGCAACAAGAAATCACAACAATAAATAAAGAAAGTACAATAACAAAGCAATAAGTTCAGTCGACAGGTTCGCTGACGCGCGTAATACGGCTTGAGGCGCACGGCATGGACGACTTCAGGTCGCGCACGGCGATGTTGAGAGTTCGTAATGTCGTCCGGGAGGACCTCGTAGTACAGAGTACTGAGACGTCGAAGCACCTTGTATGGCCCGAAGTAACGCCGAAGAAGTTTTTCGCTGAGTCCACGTCGGCTTATCGGCGTCCACACCCAGACGCGGTCGCCGGGCTGGTATTCCACGAAGCGTCGTCGAAGATTGCAGCGGCGGCTGTCAGTCGTCTGCTGATTCTTGACGCGCAGCCGGGCGAGCTGTCGGGCTTCTTCAGCGCGCTGAAGGTAGACGGTGACGTCGAGGTTTTCTTCGTCAGCGACGTTGGGCAGCATGGCGTCGAGCGTCGTTGCCGGGTTCCTTCCGTAGACCAACTTGTATGGCGTCATCTGTGTCGTCTCCTGCACGGTCGAGTTGTAGGCGAAGGTCACGTACGGGAGGATTGCATCCCACGTCTTGCGCTCGACGTCGACGTACATGGCCAGCATGTCCGCGATGGTCTTGTTTAGACGCTCGCTGAGACCATTGGTCTGCGGGTGGTAGGCGATGGTCAGGCGGTGGCTTGTGTGGCTGTACCTCAAGATCGCCTGAGTTAACTCCGCTGTAAATGCCGTGCCTCTGTCGGTAATGAGGACCTCCGGGGCGCCATGACGCAGGACGATGCTCTCGACGAAGAGCTTTGCTACCTCGGCGGCGCTGCCTTTGGGCAGGGCCCTTGTTTCGGCGTAGCGGGTGGGGTAGTCGGTAGCCATGACGATCCACTTGTTTCCGTCAGCCGACGTCGCGAACGGCCCCGGTAAATCCATGCCGATTTGCTGGAACGGCCGGCGAGGTGGCTCGATGGCCTGCAGAAGTCCCGCTGGCCTTGTCGCCGGTGTCTTACGTCGCTGGCAGTCCCGGATGTCCTCACGTAACGAGCGACGTCGGCGGTAAGGCGCGGCCAGTAGTACTTTTCCTGTGTTCTTGCAAGCGTGCGCGAAAAGCCGAGGTGGCCAGCCGTTGAGTCGTCGTGCAGGGCCTGCAGAATTTCTGGTCGCAGATCCGAAGGTACAATGATGAAATAGCTGGCTCGGGCTGGGGAGAAGTTCTTCTTTACGAGGACGTTGTTTTTCAAAGAAAATGACGTCAATCCTCGCCTGAATACTTTTGGGACGACGGTGGTCCTGCCTCTAGTTATTCCATTAGGCCCCTCAGTTCCGGGTCTTCTCGCTGTTGATCGGCGAAGTCATCGGCACTTATGGTTCCCAAAAAGTAGTCATCATCCTGGTCGTCCTGCGGCGGTGGGTCGACGGGGTCACGAGACAGGCAGTCGGCGTCGGAGTGTTTCCTTCCGGACTTGTACACGACGGTAATGTCGAATTCTTGAAGTCTTAGGATCCACCGTGCGAGACAACCTGAATGGTCCTTCAAGTTAGCTAGCCAACACAGGGCTTGGTGGTCGCTCACAACTTTGAAAGGTCTGCCGTAGAGGTAGGGGCGAAATTTTGACGTAGCCCAGATGATGGCAAGACACCGCTTTACTGTTGTGGAATAGTTGGCTTCTGCCTTGGATAGAGGCCGGCTAGCATAACTGATAACCTTTTTCAAGTCCTTCAGTCCTCTGCACTAGGACGGCTCCGAGCCCCACACTGCTTGCGTCGGTGTGGATTTCCGTGTCGGCGTATTCGTCGAAGTTCGCAAGTATCGGCGGCGTCTGCAGGCGTCGTTTGAGTTCTTGAAATGCTTCTACTTGTGCCGTTTCCCACTTAAAGTGCACGTCAGTTTTAGTGAGATGGGTTAACGGCTCGGCGATACGTGAAAAGTCCTTGACGAAGCGTCTGTGGTGGGCGCACAAGCCGAGAAATCGGCGCGCAGCTTTCTTGTCGGTGGGTGGCGGGAAAGTGGCGATGGCAGCTGTTTTCTGCGGGTCTGGGTGCACTCCAGTCTTGCTGATCACGTCACCCAAAAACAGAAGCTCCTCGTGCGCGAAGCGGCACTTTTCTGGCTTCAGGGTGAGCCCGGAGTTCTTGATTGCTTGAAGCACGGATTGGAGGCGCTGGAGGTGTTCGTCGAAGTTCGAGGAAAACACAACGACATCGTCCAAGTAAACAAGGCAAGTTTGCCACTTCAAGCCAGCCAATACTGTATCCATGACACGTTGGAAAGTTGCAGGTACCGAGCAAAGGCCAAAGGGCATGACCTTGAACTCGAAGAGGCCGTCTGGTGTTATAAAGGCAGTTTTCTCTCGGTCTCTCTCGTCGACTTCGATTTGCCAGTAGCCGGTTTTGAGGTCCATCGACGAAAAATACTTCGCGTTGTGGAGTCGGTCCAGGGCGTCGTCGATCCGAGGGAGAGGATACACGTCCTTCTTCGTGATTTTGTTCAGGCGGCGATAGTCGACGCAGAAGCGTAGGGTTCCGTCCTTCTCCTTCACTAAAACCACGGGTGACGCCCACGGACTTTTGGACGGCTGAATGATGTCGTCGCGTAGCATTTCGTCGACTTGTTTTTTCACGGCCTCACGTTCGCGCGTTGAAACTCGGTACGGTCTCTGTCGAACTGGTCGGGCACTTTCTTCTGTTGTGATGCGATGTTTCGCGATTGGGGTCTGTCGAATTCTTGACGACGCCAAGAAGCGTCGTCGACGAGAAGCATCCTTGAATTGCATGAGTAGGGCTTTGAGCTGGTCTTGCTTGGCCTTCGGAAGGCTCGGGTTGACGTCGAAATCGGGTTGGGGACCTCGATTCGTCGAAGCAGGTTCGGCAGCATCGAAGACGGCGAAAGCATTGCTGGCGGCCACGCATTCGTCGATGTAGGCGACCGTCGTACCAATGTTGAGGTGCCTGTATTCGTGGCTGAAGTTTGTCAGCACTACCTTTGCTTTACCGTCAAGCAGCTCGGCTATACCTCTTGCGACGCAAATTTGACGGTTCAGGAGTAGGTGCTGATCGCCCTCGATGACGCCTTCAACGTTCGCGGGTTTTTCGGTGCCGACGGAAATAATGACGCTGGAGAGCGGCGGTACGGTCACTTCCTCTTTATCACATTCAATGCACGGTTCCCCGGCGTGGCGTGGGGCAGGATCGCTTTTTCTGAAATTAGTGTTATCGACTCAGACCTCAGGTCGATGATGGCGCCGTGGTCGCTCAGGAAGTCCATTCCAAGTATCACATCCCTGGAGCAGTGTTGTAGGATTACAAAGCTCGCTGGATAAGTCCGGTTATTGATGGTGACTCTCGCCGTGCAGACTCCAATCGGTGTTATCAAGTGGCCTCCAGCTGTGCGGATTTCGGGTCCACTCCAAGCGGTCTTTAGTTCTTCAGCTTGGCGGGGAATGGCCTACTGACGACGGAATAGTCGGCCCCAGTGTCGACGAGAGCGGTGACGCAGTGGCCGTCGATGAGAACGTCGAGGTCGCTAGTCCGTCGCCTTGCGTTGCGGTTAGGTCGCGGCGTCGGATCACGGCTACGTCGAATTGTTGCGCTGCCTCCATGCTGCGTCGTCAGGTTTTCCTCCGTCCGCGAGCTTCCGTCGGCAGGGCTCTGTCTGCTTCGCGTCGTGTTCAGCAGGTTTCGTCGCGTCGTCGTCGGCGGCGGAGGGTCTTCGTTAGTTCGTGGTACAGCAACCGCACCTCCAACGGTTGCTGCCCCTAGTTTTCCGGATACGGGCTAGGCGACCGGCCCCGGGTTTGGCCAGTGTACTGACGGCGGAGCGGCGACATGTAGCGGCCGGGCGATGGTGAACGGGATGGTCGCCGTTGTTGCCACTGTGTTCCGGTAATGTAGTCGCCGACGTCGCGAGCTCGTTCACCCCGCTGCGGACACGGCGCGTTGATGGCGAAACCGTGGAGCCCCATCTGTCGGTACTGGCAGCGGCGGTAGGTGTGGCCGGCCTCCCCGCAATGGTAGCAGAGCGGGCGGTTGTCAGGAGCGCGCCAGACGTCGGTTTTCCTTGGCGCGTAGCGCTGGCCGACAGGAGGACGGTAGGGCGTCGGTGGTGGTGGTGGTGGTGGCGGCAGCGGCGGCGCCTGGCGATGGAACTTCGGCGACGCGGTGACTTGATGTTGTCGCGGAGCGGAACAGGACGGCGGACTGCAGCAGCGTAGGTCATAGCCTCCGAATGTGGCTGCGGTGGTTCGGGAGTTCGCAACGCTTGCTGGACTTCATCACGAACGATGTCGGTGATCGAGTCCACTTGAGGTTGTGGCGAGGGTAACAGCTTGCGCAGTTCCTCCCTCACGATCGCTCGGATCGTTTCGCGGTCGGCGGAGCAGAGCCCTTGGATGTCGGCGAAATGTGGAGTCGAACGGTGATTGTACTGCCGGTTGCGCATGTCCAGGGTCTTCTCGATAGTCGTCGCTTCCGAGTCGAAATCCTCCACACTCGTCGGTGGGTTCCGCATCAGTCCCGCAAAGAGCTGCTGCTTAACTCCTCGCATCAGGAGGCGAACCTTCTTCTCTTCGGGCGTTTCGGGGTCTGCGTGGAGGAACAGTCTCAGCATCTCTTCCGTGAAGAGCGCCACGTTTTCATTTGGCAGCTGAACACGTGTTTCCAGCAGAGCTTCTGCCCTCTCCTTGCGGATGACGGTTGTGAACGTGGGGAGGAACCTGGTGCGAAAAATGCCCCACGTCGTCAGGCTTCGCTCTTGGTTCTCGAACCAGGTCCGAGCGACGTCCTCCAAAGCGAAATAGGCATGTCTTAGTTTGTCGTCGTTGTCCCAGTGGTTGAAAGCGGCGACGCGGTCGTATGCTTCCAGCCAGCTTTCTGGATCTTCGACTGATGATCCGCGGAATTTTGGTGGTTCTTTAGGCTGCCGGATTACGATCGGTGTAGGCGGCGCAGGGGTTGTCATCGTGCCTGCGGTTGAGGTCGCTGGCTTGTAGTGCCTGGTGTGTTCGGTAAAAAGCCCGTACTCTGGCTCGAGGCCCCTCTGTCTGCGGCTGCTTCGACTTTCCGGGTTGTCCTTTGTGTCGTCTTCTTCGCGGGTTGGACTTGGGTCAGTACCTCGCGGGGGCGTCCGGAGCATGGACGAAGCAGCACCTCCACCAGATGTCACGCGCAAGACGCGAACATTCTAGCCTTATCACTGGTCGTTGCGCAAGCTCTGGAATAAGCTATAGTGTTCGCGTCTTGCGCGCAATCTTAACACAGCGATCTACAATAATCGTGAAGCTTCTAGAACAATCAGCCCCGGTTTGCGCTGAGCATGCGGACGGTCTTTGTGGGCGAAAACCGAGTACAACAAAAATGAAAATAAGAAACGCGCGTGGCAATAGAAAGGTTGGCTAAAACCTCTCCCAAAGTATTCAACTGCGTCACGCCGCCTAGAACCAGGTCAGTTTCGCAGCTCCCCATAGACGCCTGCTCTCCGAAGTTGACGCGATGGCCGACGCAAGAACTAGCGGCGCTGCAGTTCCATTTTGCATCATGCCTCACGCGTCGTCTGCTACAACACCCATGTGCCCTATTGTCGTCGCAGCCCATGGTCGCAGCTCTCGACGGTCGTGACAGCCGAGATTCTGACATTTAAACTTTTTCAATATCCTCGACTGCTTCAACAAGCAATCATTTCACAAGCTATGCTCCATAAACATGAAAATATAGTCAAATTTGACCTAAAATAATGGTACAATCTCACACGTCTCGCTGTCCACTCGCACGAATACTCAGTTGCCGTCAACATGAGTTTAGCCGCCACGGTGGAACAGTAGTTACGGTGCTCGGCTGCTGACCCGAAGGTTGCGGGATCGCTCACGACTCCGGCGGTCACATTTTCTACGGAGGAGAAAATGCTACTGGCCCATGTACTTCGATTTGTCATCCTAAACCAGTCGTAAAACAGAAGACCACTGTCAATATTCCCGCGAATTAATTTCAATTTCTTGAGAAAGGCGTACAACCCGAACTACGGCTGATGAAGGTAACTGACTTGTATTCTCTAAGCTTGGTTGGGCAACTCGAAGTGGTGTTAGTTCCCATCTTCACGATTCTCGTGCTATGGGCGTTCAGAATCTCAAGATAAGTCTTTCTTTCTTTCTTTCTTTCTTTCTTTCTTTCTTTCTTTCTTTCTTTCTTTCTTTCTTTCTTTCTTTCTTTCTTCTCTTTATTTTCAGAGTATAACAAAATATTATACTCTGGATGGTCTCCTGGGCTAAAAGCTGTAATAAACAGCTTGACTGCAAGCCCCCGCCCTCATTCGAAGTAGTGATGACCGGCGTTGCTTTCGTAGCCGCTCTTGCAACACGCGCATAAAGATGGCCTTCTTCAGCTGAGTCCCTTTCACACACGCTTAATCGAAAGAACTGCTTCCCAAGCGATCACAGTTCACAAACAATCACGCACGGAGTACGCAGAAAGAGAGCGTGGAGAAACGCGCAACTAAAGCCAAGATCAAGGGGCTTTACGCGCAACGCGTCGCAAGCGCCCACTCCGCGCGCGTCATAGCTCGCGGCGGCAGGTGCGTCGCCTCCGCGATGAGCTTCGGCACAGCGCCACTGGGAGCAACGCTGCATTGCCGTAGCCGATCCCGGTGGTCATGGCAAGTGAAGCAAAATGGAACAGTAGCGCCGCAAGTCCACGCGTCGGCCACGTGTACCGGCTCGCGAGCGGAGCTGCGAAACTGAATGGTTAATAATAATATCTGGGGTTTAACGTCCCAAAACCACGATATGATTATGAGAGACGCCGTAGTGGAGGGCTCCGGAAATTTCGACCATCTGGTGTTCTTTAACGTGCACTGACATCGCACAGTACACGGGCCTCAACCATTTCGCCTCCATCGAAATGCGACCGCCACGGCCGGAATCGAACCCGCGACTTTCGGGTCAGCAGCCGAGCACCCTAACCGCTATACCACCGCGGCGGACAACTGAATGGTTCTAAAACAGTTGGTCTGCTCGTCGTCCCCATTCGCGATTACAACTGAGCGCTGGCCAACCTAGCGGTCGCGCCTCGAAGTGGAACTAACCAGGGTCAACCTTGAAAGGAGATATGTTATCACATTGAGCACGCTGAGAAGCGACCGCATAGTTCCTTTATTTTCGCAATGCCGCATGCGCGAGCCCGAAAAAGAAGAAAGCGATGTCCAAAAAGCATTGCTTTGTGCCGCAATGCATCGCACCGCGCTAAAAAGGTGGCAACGTATCGTTCTAGTATCACTTCCCGAAGAATGCAGACGACGCGCAACGGAGAACGGCGTAGATCGGAAACTTATGCATTTGAAAGGTGACGGACACTATGGTGGTTTGTTCTAATCATTTCGCTCGCGACGATTTCATTCTGCCTGGTTAGTACACCATTATTTAGCGTGTGTGCATTCTTGTCAATATTCGGGCTTCTGAAAGAGCGGAGTATAGTTTCGTTTATATAAGCAAGCGCTTCAGGAAATTTGTTGCGTTATGTGTGTGAGTGTATTTTTCGCGTATGCTTGTTTTCTGTGCAAATCGTAGGTCTACCCATTCTCAAGCTGCTACCCATACCCAAGCTGCTCTAATCCTTCCCCTCGGAAATTTTTATTTCGCATGTGTATATACACGCGCACAAACGCACGCGCGAATATACATAAAGGATGGGTGTACCTGCCAAAAAAATTTCTCGCTTCGCCCCTGTCACCGACGTACGTTTCTTCCGCGTGAACTGTAGTAGTGAAACCTGAAACATATTTATTATAGCGAGACGTACGGTGTTTATGCCTGCGTTTGCTCTGCGGTGTCTAGAGACGGTATTGTGTTCTCATTAAACGCGGCGCGCTGACAGTTTAGGTTCGTCAGCTCGCAAGAAATTTAAGAGGAACTGCAAAAAGCTACTGTTCCAGCTTTTGGTGCGTTCGACTTGCGGGCGCATCACTTGGTTCCTTTCCTACACAGTGCAGCACAACTTATGTTGGGACAGGCTTGTTTCCGAGTGATGCATTTATCACCATTCCATTGAATAAACGATCGTTAATTTCCGGAAACCTAATGTGGTTAATTAAAAATTAATTTACTTGGACTAGTTATGAGTTTCTTAACTTTATTGATACTTTCACCAGGGTTGTACGGCTGAAATTTTTTGGGGAGTGGGGTAAGGTTCAATTACTTTGTACTTCAGTTCGCGCGTGCGTAGCGTGCGTGTATATCCTATGTATATATCTGCTTCGAATATCAAATGCTGCCAACACGAACAAGCGAGTGTTCGGAAGCACACGACCTTATTTATTAGAAACCTAATAACGTGGATCGGCAAAGGAAAAGAAAGGAGCACTCCTATTACACGCGAAACTCCGATTTGCCTTATCTCAAGATACACTGACCCAGGCATAGCTCTGTTATGTAATCAAGTGAACGGCATGCGTATTCAGCTTTTGACGGAACAACAGCACTCAATGGGATACATGCAAATCGGCAACACGAGTCGCAGCGCAGAGTTATCTCGAAAACTGTGAAGGCCTTGCCTGTAAAGGCCTGCCACTTGTGCGCTGCAGCAACGCAGCGCACAAGTGCCTGCACTTTTCGGAGAGGCCCACTACACATTAGAGTTGCCTTCTTCAACCTCGGGTGCTAGACAGGTTCTTCAACTTGAAGTAAATGTGATGTGGTTCTCCGAAGAGGCTCGGTGTTCGCATGCACACCGCAACTATTTGCGCTGTTTCGCCAGTGGAGCCTTTTATGCCGATGAGAATGGGGTGGTCAGCGGCCAGAACCCTTTTGCGTTCGACGAAGGAACGCGATCCGACGCCACGATCAAGAAACTTCAGCACAGCGCCAAGCGAAAGTACCGCGTTGACCCTGTTAAGCGTAGCCATCTTTGTTTTTTCAACCAGTGCTGCCAGGACACGGAGCGTTTTATGGAGTTGCGGATAGCGTCTGCCAGCCGCGTTGATCGAGTGAAGTGAGCAGAAGGCAGCGCCGAAACAAAAACAAAAGGATGGCGGCACCTGTTGACGCTTTAGTCGACGCTGGTAGCGTCCGTCTTGAATTTATTAACTCGTCGTCGTGCGCTGTGTGGCCCGTAAGTTCGAAATCGACGCTTGTATTTCCTTTATGTTTGCGTCCTGGTTCTTCGACAGAAATGTGTTCGTGACTATTTTGCACTATTTCCAAGATTTACTCTCAAAT
The DNA here is from genome assembly GCA_030522465.1 of Rhipicephalus appendiculatus. Classification (NCBI taxonomy): domain Eukaryota; kingdom Metazoa; phylum Arthropoda; class Arachnida; order Ixodida; family Ixodidae; genus Rhipicephalus; species Rhipicephalus appendiculatus. The sequence goes on from JALIZH010002091.1 coordinate 27,090, forward strand.
TATCGGAGACAAGGCTCAGCAGGCGTGTCTGAACAGTGAACTGATCTCAATAATAAGGTCTAAACATACCTCATACCATGTCCTCAGCTTGCGGCAGCACAAAGCAATAGCCAATTTCACCGACTAGTTATTGCTGCCAGGGCAGTGGGCAAGCAGCAAGTAAATGTTCAGGTGGTCGCGCCTGCATGGATTCTGCCATGTTGCTTCGTCGCCACAATAAGCGGCGGTTACCGTTACAATATTGAAAGACGTACGACGTACACGCGAAGTGGTGTTAGTGTATCAAGTGTTGCTACGATGTAGGACGTGCCAAGCAAACGAAATTGTCACAGCCTTGCCAGTTATAATGCAATTAAATGATAATATAATCATATATGTGGTATTACCTGCGGGCAAGGTCCTGAACCTCGCCGGCGCAAGGATACCGCAACAGCACATGGAGATCTTCAAGCTCGGCCTGAAATTCTCGTGGAACCGAGGCTCAGCACCGTTGAAAAGGTAGCCTTGCTGAGCACTGTTTCTAAACATGTGACGGACGATGAGCGGTCGCGGTGTGTGTCTGAATGTGCAGATGTAATTATGCGTAGTCTTAAAGAGAAAGGTAAGAGAAGTGTAGGGTTACTTCTTCTTGCTGATTCCTTGAGAGAAGCTGTTGACCAGGAAGGATTTTTGTGCTCTTGACTGAGGGACAGTTTTCCGAGAAGGCTTCTGTTGCTCTGTTAAAAAAAACTTCAGGTTAGTGACAGGAGAGCCGAAAAAAGTTAAAGAGCAAAGGACCTCTTGCAGGGATTGAACCTGGAACGCCTGTGTAGCAAAGGCTCAGGGGTTATACTTGGAACCGTTCTTCTCGATAAAGACCCACAAACCGGAGCAGCCCTTTCGCACTATCGTGTCTGAGAGAGGCACATGAAAGCTGGTTCTTTCAACCTTTCGGCAGAAGCAACCAGAAAAACTAAAAGTGCAAGATCCTTTCATAATAAGGAACTGGGAGCTAATTGTCGAAGATTTACGTTGTGGAAAGTTTGACGGATGTACGACATTCAGTGTAGATGTTGTAGATCTGTATTATTCCCTTCCACAGCGGGAGCTAATGAATTGTGTGAAAGAATGCATTACAGAAACCAACGACGAATAAAAATTCCAAAATGAGTGTGCTTTAAAGGTGAAGACGTTTTTAGAGTTATTGATGTTTTATTTTCAATCGGCCTTCATTGTGTGGGAAGGGAAAACGATGGTCCAAAAAGCCGGGGTATGCATTGGGTCAAGGGTGGCACCGGTACTTAGCCACAGTTTTTTAGGAAAAGTCGACTCGCAAGGAAGCTTGAGGGGAAGGTTGTTCATGTCGCCCGATACGTGGATGATTACCTAAATGTAGTGTCAAAATATGAAGAGTCCCTGAATGTTGATAAGATCCTGAAGGCCTTTCAAAACACTGGAATGGTGCTTAAGTTCACCAGCGAAATACCCTCACAACACGCATTACAGTTCCTAGACCTAACGATAAGTTTTGCTAACAACCATCCTTATTGGGCGTATAACCCTATAGGTCTGTAAAACCACTCCTTAATTACAAGTCAGCCCATTCGAAAATAGTGAAGAAGGGCATCGCTACGTCGAGCCTAGGGGCCGCGATTAGGAAGTGGTGTAGGCACCAGACGGGAAAAAGCTTTTATTGCAATAGCGATGATATGGACACTCTTGGCTGATTTTTTGCCGTCACCGTCATGCTCAGGATATATATATGTATGTATATGCATAAAAAAAGGCGCAAAGAAAAATAAATCACAAGAAAGAATTCCAAGGCGCCCGACCGAGGATTCGAACCAGCGACCCTCCACTCCGCAGCGCGCTGCGTTTGACCACTCAGCCACACGCCACGCATGCGCCGGCATCGTAACGGCAAGCTATTTATGGACACCATTTATCGCCGGTGGTATGCAGATCTAGCAGGAGCTTGAGCGTGTTTTCTATCACGCAACGCTCCTACATTTTCTTTCAATTTGAAAACTGCCCTTGAGACGCGCACGAAAAAGGGGCCCTTTTCTGTACCCACTCGTGATGCGGAACAAAAAAAAAAGAAAAAACACCGCGCACACCTACACTGTAAATGAAAATATACCCAGCCGGGAGGTTTCGGGGGGATGACGCTCCCGCTCAACTCCATGTACTCTCACTCAAACCGGGATGCTCCGGAGCAAATACATTCGTTTTCCACCCTTTTACTCCCGTGGGCTATGGACGGAGGAAGCGGGACGAGTTCCCTGATTTTTCTCCAGTGGATGCTCCGTAAGTGCTCCGGCGCATCACTTATGCTCCGTGGATGCTCCGCAAATACTCCGGCGCAGTGCAGGTACAGCTCCTCCTTTCCAGTGACAAAGCCTCCCCCCCGCACGACAGGCGTCTCGTTAACAATGCGTAGGCTGGGAGGCAACAATGAAGCTGGACAACCCCGCAATAACGTTTGAAAAAGCTTTTGTGGTGTTGGGACGCCTTCACTGGCAAAAAGGTCAACGACCGGGAAAGGGGGGAACGTAACTTGCTAAAACTTGCTAGAAGTGACGTAGACAGCCTCACCGGGCGGCCGGTCCCCACAAACCAACATGGCGCAGGCCAAGCCACCCGAATCGAAGTGCAGCAAGGATCGCGCGAACCCTTCGCCCGCGTTCGGGAAAAGGAAATCGTTCTGTGCACCTTGTGGACATCACAAGCGACTACAAGCGTCAACGAAGGTTGTCATCGACAGAAGGGAGTTGCGGGCAGGGTTGCCGTTGGATGGACTTGAAAAGGAGCCAGAACTTAAGCCAAAAGTAGCCAAAGTAGCCATGCCATTTAATATTATCGCCAAATTTGTAGCCATATAGAACAGAAGTGGTATTATGAGCAGATTCTTTAGTATTGATCAATAATTTATTTATTTACAATACTGCTACTCTCTTTTGAGAGCATGGCAGTTGGGCAGTACAATGATTTTTTTACAAAAATTCAAACAAAAAGAAACATAGTTCAAAGCAAACACTTACAAGCATAACAAGAGGACATGCATAGCGCCAATACAACAGAAGAATGCAGAACTTAAATAATACTCTTACTTAACATATAAAATGACTACAAAAACACAATGAAAGTCATAAATATTATACAATGCTCAGATCAAGCTGAATGCAAAAAAAAGAGGAAAAAATATGACGCTTTGATGAAGACTGGACTAATGTAATTACGATAACATTAGTATCGGGACTGAAAACGTATAAAAAAGTATAAAAACGTATAAAACGTATAAAACGTATAAAAAAATGAAAAGAACTTGAATTGTAAACACTGAGAGCTTGTTTAAACAACGGCTAAACTATCGTTAAATGAAGGTGTGAACAAAAGGAAAAAAAAGAGGGCAAAAAGGAAAAAAACGATACATAGCTTCTTTTATGCGCGCACAGTTTTTTCTATTTGTGCAGTAAATTCTGATAGTGATTCTGTGTTGGTGATAGCAGCGTCAAGTTGGTTCCATTCTGATATTGCGAGCGGGAAGAATGAATACTTAAATGTGTCGTTTTTACATATGTATTCTGTCAATGTGTGCGCATGCTTATTACGTGTTTGTCGAGTCTGGGAAAATGATATGTATTTGTACGTATCTATCTTGTAGTTGTTTTTGAGTAGCTGGAACAGAAATTTTAAACGAGCGTGTTTCGCTCTTGTGGACAGTGTTTGTAAGCCGGACTGGATTAAAAGATGTGTTGGCGAATCTGAGCGTCTGTATTTGTTGTGGATGAACCTCGCAGCTTTCCTTTGTATTGCTTCCAGTTTGCCTATGTTAGTCTGTATATGCGGAAACCACACTGTGTTAGCATATTCGAGAACAGGCCTTACAAATGATGTGTAGGCCAACAGCTTTGTTGACGTTGTTGAGAGCGCTAGACTTCGTTTTAAGAAAAATAGTTTACGTAGTGCCTTCGAAGTAATATTATCGATGTGTTTGTCCCATTTGAGATCAGAAGTGAGTGTAACTCCTAGATATTTATGCTCTTCAACTTTATTAAGTGGAGTGCCATTAATTGCGTATGTGTAGTTGGATGGTTTTGTTTTTCTGCTTACTGTCAATATCCCTGATTTCTGTATGTTTATTTTCATCTGCCATTTAGAGCACCAATTAGCTAACACGGCTAGAGAGTCGTTGAGCTTAATATGGTCGTTATAATGATTAATCTGTTTATAAATGACACAGTCGTCCGCAAATAGTTTTATATTGCAAGCAACATTATCAGTAATATCATTAATGTAGATTAGGAAGAGCAGAGGCCCAAGTACCGAGCCTTGAGGAACTCCGGATGTCACTGCAACTGTGTTAGAAGACATTTGTTCGTAGAGTACAAATTGTGATCGGCTAAATAAGAAAACTTTTATCCAGGCAGAAAGTTCTCCTGTTCCAAAAACACTTTCCAATTTAGGTATTAATTTGCTGTGACATACACAGTCAAAAGCCTTAGACAGGTCGAGTAGAATTAAGTCAGTTTGACCACGGATGTTAACTGTAGCAGCAAGGTCGTGAACTAGTTCACTAAGTTGGGTAACTGTCGACAAGCCACTTCGAAAACCATGTTGGTTGGGAGAGAAAAAATTAATGTGCTCTAGGAATAATGTCATGCGTTTTAAGATTATGTGTTCGAGGAGTTTACATGATGTGCTGGTCAATGAGATAGGTCTGAAATTTGAGGGTAGCGATGCGTCTCCTCCTTTGTGTGTCGGTATCACTTTTGCGATTTTCCAATCGTTAGGCAGTTGTGAAGTCGTGAGTGATTTTCGGAAAATGATACCTAGATATTGGCTACACCACTCTGCATATCTTTTGAGGAAACTGTTAGGTATATCGTCGGGGCCACTACCTTTTTTGGGGTCGAGTTTTAGCAGCAGGTTGAAAATACCAGCATCAGCGATGTCTATTTTGTCGATTTTTGTATTATGTTGCTGTATAATTGGCGGAATAATGTTATCATCAACAGTAAACACTGATCGAAAAAAATCGTTATATGCGTTGGCCTTTAAAGTTTTTTGTTCGGGGAGGAGATGCGATGTTGTTGTTTTATTGGTGCGAAAGTGATTCCAGAACCTGCGGGGATTATTAACAAGAAAGGTAGGTAGTGTTACGTCGAAATAACGCTGTTTAGCAAGTTTAGCTTTAAGCTTGAATTCCGCGATGGCATCCGGTAGCTTCCGAATTCTTGATACTCCCCCGCCTTCCGTTTTTATTGCTCTGCGTAACCTTTTCAAACGTCGCTTTGCCTGAATAACTTCGCGCGTGATCCATGGATTATTTTTTTGTGGACGCTTGATTTTTGTTGGTACGTAATGAGTGATACAAAAAAGTACAACTGATTTGAAGAGAAGCCAAAGGGAATCGACATCTACTGATGTATTTGAACCCATTTCGGAGAAATGCTGAAATTCGTGAGCGAGATGAGTTTGTATGGTATCGTCGTCAGCGTTTTCGAAGTCTGTTACAACGGATGCAGAAGAATGTGTGGTTATGACATCTCCAAGAGGGACGACGCACACTGGTACGTCATGGTCAGATATTCCACAGGCTACATCGACTCTTATGCGGTTTATGTCGAAGTGGTCGCTGAAAAATATTAGATCAAGTATGTTCTGAGTTACTCCATGCGAGCGAGTAGGGTGTGAAACGACCTGATGAAGATTGAAGGCGAGCATGAGGTCAAATAATATGTCCTAGGCTGATGACGAATAGGACAAACTATCCCAGTTAATGTCTGGAAGATTAAAATCCCCCCATGAGTACAACACGGGAACCAGACGCATGACGTTGCATGTAATCATAAATTGCACTTATAGAATCATCACCCGAATTTGGGCTTCGATAAACACAACCTATGCATATGCTAGTACCATCACAAAGTAGCTTACAAAAAACTGCTTCGGCATTTTGTACCTCTGGAAGGGCCACAAAAGAAAGGTCTTTTTTTTATCAATATTGCCACCCCACCACCACGTGTGAGGCGATCTTTCCGGATAACTGAATAACTGGGCGGTGCAAACTCATGATCGAATACATCGGGCGTGAGCCACGTTTCTGTGACGGCTGCTAAGTGAGGTTCATGATCAATGATCAAATTTTCAAGTGCTTCAGGCTTATTAATCACGCTTCGAGCGTTCACCGTGAGAAGTGTTAGCTCGCCAATTTTGCAGCGCGACGAGTAGTAGCTCCCTTTTTTTGTTTGGTCACTGGGTGCGTTCGTCACCTTCGCTGTACGCGCAGTTTCTAATCCAGCGTGTTTTTTTTCGAAAGGTATCTTATCATCCTTTTCGTGGCTCCAAACATAGGCGCGATTATTTATATATAGCTTGTCAAAAACTAAAGACACTTTTTTCTTTATTTTCTCGGTTTGCCTTTGCACTATTCCAAAGTTTCCTTCGAATGTCACGTACTGGTCTCGAAAAGTCTTCTCCGATAGATAGGCCTGTATCTCGAAGTTTATATCCCCGCTTTAGAATTGAAAATTTGTCTCTTGAGTCTAGGAGCTTGAAAATTACCGGCCTAGTTTTGTTTGATTCAGCTCTACCAATCCGATGTATGCGTTCGACTGCTACTGATTTTAATTCTAGTGTGTCTTCAATTATGTTTTTATTCACTGCACGTTCAAGAGTCAAGGGTGTCTCTCCTTCCGCCTCCGGAAAGCCATATATTATCAGGTTATCTCGCCTGCTACGGTTCTCTAGATCATCAATTTTTTCTTGCATAGATCTGATTACCATATTCATATTTGCTAGTTGTTCTTCAAAAGAATCCACTTTTTCTTCTAGGCTTGTGAGCAAGTCTAGTTTCTTGTCAATTTTGGTCAGGCGGTTTTCCTTTATTTCTTTTATATCCGCAGCTATTTCCTTTAATTGTTGACTGATATCTGGGCCTGGATTCGTCTCAACGTCTCCGCCGAGTAATAAGAGTTTAAGTGTCGGTACAGCATGGTCAATCACAACAGCACATAGCCGCGGGCACGGCAGCACAAATAAGAAAGGGTCGTTTGAACGGATACACTTTCCATATCGTTTTCTCACCTGTAGGATGAAGACAAACGGATTGTTAGGTGGCCGCGTTCCGTGAGTGCTGCCGTGCCCAATGATCCCGTCTCGAGTGAGATGGACCTTTATAGCTGGGTTGAGTGGTGGCGCTGAGCGCAGGCGATGCGCACAGGTTATGCGACCAGAGTCCGCGCAGGTAGATGACGACGAGCGACGCAGCATGGTATCCCATAGCTTGATCGGCCCGGTATCCTGTGAACGGACACCGGTGACATTGACGCCGCTGGTTGCTCCGATTTTTCCTGGTGGCTCGGAACCCGGACCGGCGTGAAGCAGCAGTCCGAGAACGAGCTGTAGGATGAAGACAAACGGATTGTTAGGTGGCCGCGTTCCGTGAGTGCTGCCGTGCCCAATGATCCCGTCTCGAGTGAGATGGGCCTTTATAGCTGGGTTGAGTCGTGGCGCTGAGCGCAGGCGATGCGCACAGGTTATGCGACCAGAGTCCGCGCAGGTAGATGACGACGAGCGACGCAGCATGGTATCCCATAGCTTGATCGGCCCGGTATCCTGTGAACGGACACAGGTGACATTGACGCCGCTGGTTGCTCCGATTTTTCCTGGTGGCTCGGAACCCGGACCGGCGTGAAGCAGCAGTCCGAGAACGAGCTGTAGGATGAAGACAAACGGATTGTTAGGTGGCCGCATTCCGTGAGTGCTGCCGTGCCCAAATAATACCATTTTGAATAAGTAAGACCATAGAAAGCCACCGATAAGTTGAAAAGTAATTAAATGAACGAATTATGATAAATTCATTACGCGTCCATATATATTATGTAGAAAATATGAGTTCTTGCCAGACACAAAGTTATATAAGAATATTCTAGCCAGCAAGTCAGTAGGAACATCCAAGTTGAAACAGATTTTCGTTGACGCTGCAGACCAAATTCTGGTTGTAGATGAACAGGCCAGCTAAATTTTGTTGCAGATGTCTGTTTTCCCAAGTTTACACAGAACACGCACTGCGCATCAAAATTATTCGTAAAACTTGCGCGTAGCATCACAATAGATGGCGGGAAGCTAGGAGCACCGAGCTGGCCACGCGTTCCTCACCATGCATACAACTTCGCCACTCCGTATTTGGAGACGCGCTAAGCGTCGCGTAAGGGTGTCTCGATACGCACCAGCCTACTGGTGGGTGGAAGAGGACATTACGCATCCGCTGAAGCGAGAGAAAAGCTTAAAAGCTATGTACTTAGTCTGCAAAAATAAGAAAAATGGCTACTTAATGTGCCAAATCAGCACTTTAAAAGTAGCCAGTAAATAGCCATGGCGCTAACTGCGAATTTTTGTCGCCAGACGGGGTCGAAAAGTAGCCAATTTGGCGCAAAGTAGCCACCAACGGCAACCGTGGTTGCGGGAACCTGAATCGTGT
>JALIZH010002092.1:0-10584 GCA_030522465.1 Rhipicephalus appendiculatus
ATCATCGCCTGGGAACATTGAATGATACTCATTAAATGCCCTGAATTCGACAAAGAACACAAAATATTATTAGATGGACTAAAAATCAACATGGCGTCACACTCAAACGCAATAGGCAGTTCGTTTCGCGATGACATGGACAATCAGTAAGCACGTGTATTCGCAGCCACAATCGGTGATGCCCGTTTGTAGAGTGAATGGCGATATGCACTGGCCGAAGTAATTCAGATAACGCACGACATGTTGCTACTGGATGGTCTGTAATGAACTTACCTAATACTCTACCTCGTTTCATACGTGATCCCCGCGTGGAGCTACTGGCGGCAACCTTTGCAAAGCTAGATCCGACTGTTGCAAAAAACTCGTCTCCTGCTCGCTACATTTACGCTCGTCGCAGAATTGCAGCTGCTCGACGCACTGCGTTTCTCTCCATTTCGCTTGCTTCAGGGCGTAAGCTTATTGCCTCAAAAGGCGTGTGTCGCTTTGAAGGTCTCTTGTACAGAGCAGTTTTTATAGCGCCTATGTATCGCCGTGTTTCCTATAGTTTTCGCTGTTAAATTACTAATTGCGCATAGACAAAAGCAGGCTTCTTTACGCTGCATTATTAACCACACTTTTTTTTTTCTTTAACGAAAATGCGTATGCTTGTGGACGCTTACTCAGTTAAGAGTTGTCTAGTACGTATATATCGCACAAGGGCACTATTGGCCGCGTCAGAACTCAGAACGCATCTCACACGCCATTAAATTGGGAAAAGGTTTGTTTTGCGCTGAACTCCGTATGTTCACAGCGAAAGCTGTTATGAAATCACAACAGCTGTTTTCGGTGCCGTAGTCGTCCGCCGCCACCGCTGGTGTCCGCGACCGCAATCTCATGACAGACAGACAGACAGACAAGGAATTTTATTAAGGTCCTTATGAGCCAGCCAGTGCTGTCCTAGAAAAACACCTGACTTGATGTCGGCTATCGCGTGAAATAAGAAAAAAACCAAATGAGAAATATATATTCAGGATAGAATGCATGGGATTCGAACACGGGTTCTCTACATGGTAGCCGAGTATTCTTCCGCAGAGCCACGCCGGTTAAAGACCAAATACATGGTTCATGTCGGGGGAGAGATTACGTTAGCATATGTAATACAGCGTGGTAGAAGAGTAAAGCAATTTTGTATTTTCTGCACCTGACGAGTTGTCTAAGATGTGCAGGATCACTGATCTGAACCGCAAAAAAAAGTCGCAGCATGTAATGTTAAGCACAAGGTCGAGATCGTCCAGTGCACAGTGAACGTTGTATATCATGTGACGTTATCGGATGGAAATTTGTACATAGTCCAGACGGGCAGGTGCCTCAATTGTAGATTATCTGGAGCGCAAGTACAATGCAGAAAAAATGTAAGCAACGGAACGTAGCTCATCGTTGTTCTCGCTTAGGACGCGTTCCGTTGTATGTCAAGTCGCGCGTCATCTCTAAAAACCAGGAACAGATCACACGTGAAATTATAGAAGCGGACATCATTGATAAGCTTGGTGATCAGTGCGTTAGCACTTAAATCTTAAATTCTTTATTTTTCCAAATACATTCGGAATGGATTTCAGGGCTAAAAGCTGCGGTCTGCAGCTTGACAGAGGCCCGGAAACCAAAATCACAAGGCAGGGCTAGACTTCAAGGCACACGTGGCGCCTGACCTTGATATACATGCTCAATGAAAGAAACATATCAGTAGATAAACATATCATAGTAACAGGTCATCCGAATAGGTAACTGCGAAATATGCAAAAAGTGAATGAAATGTAGAACAGCATAGAATACAGCAAAAGGACAATAAAGAATATAGCATTAAACATAATAACGAAATGTATCTGATTCACATAAAAGAAAAAGAAAAGGAAAAAAAAAACACATTGATGAAAGAAAGACAAGAGACTACACCTAGTCTATATGCACACTCGCGCATGCACAAGCATGCATATATACACATCGGTAGAAATGCGGGTAAATTTGTACAATGCACGAGAAAAAAAAATTCACTGCATGAAGCAATACAATATAAATCGCAAATTAAGATTGAGCGAGTTAGCTACAAATTTATTTTTAAAAAAATGTAGATATTTCATTAGAATTTCCCCTTGCTTGTAGCCTAATGATGAAATACTCACACTTATGATTTATAAAATATTTGACGTACCGATGTTAACGTGGGCTTCCCTATATCTTTGTATCGATTAAGAATTGATGGAAGGTTGTGTTTCAAGGACTGTAGTTTATATAAAGTACGGAAACGTGGTATTAGCCATGGATCAGTGGAACGTGTACGAGGATTACAGTACTGCTGAAGCAATGCCATTGAGGTGATGAAATGCTTGACAGTGGGCGAAGACACATTAACCCTTTGTGCGGCAGTGGGACACATACGTCCCACTTTTCCGTCTACAGAAAAAAATTTCTCCCACATCACCCATTGCAATTAGCGCAACATTAAGTCACTCATATCTTACCTAAGTCATCATAATCTCGAAAAAAATTCTTTTACCACGCATTCGAAGGGCGGATGTAGTGTTACAATAGCGTTGAATTTCGGTCAATTTTTTATGATCGCTTCTGAATTTTCCTCTTTTTTGAGATACATAGAACCTACCAATCAAAATGCCGGATAATATCCTCCTTTTCTGGTTTTTTGAGAGAGATGATCTTAGCTTCGAGTCATCACGTGTTTTTGTAAATTTGGGAAATAACTTGACCAATAAATGCATCGGAACAATCCCCTTCAAAATTATTCCGCTAATCGCGCAGCGCAATTGCGAATATTAATGCGTGGAAATATTTTTCTCGATATTATATACCTCTTGAAATGTAGCCACATGTTCAGGGATAACATCTGTACTCGAAAATTTCAACAGCAAAAGCTAGGACAGCCAAATGGACAAAAAAAAGTGGTCGATGCATGCGGTGAAGTAAGCTTTACAGGGACATACCACAGCGGTTTGAAGGCTCAAGAGACGCAACTGCAGGCGGCGTTCTCCTGCTCAAATGAGGTCCGCACAACTTTTCTCTGCACAACTTTAGAAGTGATACTCTGTGCCACTTGCTTCGGCCGTTTCATCCCAAAATTCCCGTTGATGCAATCGAGAGATGGTGCCTTCATGAGGCAGTGGGACAGTGTTTTCCCACTTTTTGAAAACACTCTCATGAGTCAGTGGGACATATATGTCCCACTTTTTTTCAGTAAACTACTGGCTTCATTTTGATGAAATTTGTTTCATACTATTTCTTTCTAGTTTATATCAATAAAGCACAGCCGGTTTTTGTATTACCATGTCAAAAATATAGCACGACCGACAAAGGGTTAAATGAACGCATAACGCGAAATGCGTACAGGTGACGTACTCTCATAATGTACGACTCGAAATAATATGCTGTGGAAGACAAGTAATCGATATTGGCAATGTTGCGCACGGCTTTCTTTTGCAATAAGTAAATTCTCGTGATGTTTCGTTGTGTAGTGGTCAACCATACCAAAATACAGTAATTAATATGTGACGCGAAGAGTGCATAATAAATTTGCATTTTTAGTTGCAGTGGTAGAAGAGTGCGACAACGCGACATAGCTCCTGTGCTCATTGAGAGCTTTTTGCACAAATTGTCGATGTGAGTGTCCCATGATAGATTTGAGCTAAATGTAACACCAAGAGTTTTACACTCATTAACAATTTCAATATTGTGTCCGTCACAGTAAATATCTTGCTCTAAATCAACCGATTTATTTTTCGCACGGAAAAAAATTACCTTGGTCTTTGTTGGATTAATTTTTAGGCAGTTAGGATGAGACCAGAGTACTAGTTTTTCAAGGACGTGATTACATTTTGACGCTAGAATTTTTTTCATCAAGGCCGGAGAGCAGGATAGTGCTGTCATCCGCATAGATAATAAATTTTGAGCTTGCATCAATACTTACAATATCGTTAATGTATACGTTAAAGAAAAAGAGGACCCAGAATACTACCTTGGGGCACGCCACATTTTATAAAAAGGGGAGATGAACGATAATTTCAAATACACACACACTGACTCCGGTTGGTGAGATATGAGCGGAATAATTCGAGCTGCTTACCACGAATCCCATAATCTGATAGCTTTAGTAGAAGAATGTTATGGTTCAGTGAATCGAAAGCCTTACTATAATCAATGAAGAGACCGAGAGTTATGTGTTTGTTTTCAATGTTTTGTAGCACACATTCCTTTAGGGTCAATAAAGCTGTTTCAGTAGAACGCCCTTTCCTAAAACCAAACTGTGCATCAGAGAGTAAGTTTATTTTGTCGAAGAAGCCATTCAGCCGAGAGAACAATATTTTTTTCTAAGCCTTTCGAAAAAATTGGAATCACAGATATCGGTCTATAATTTTTTGCGTCATTCTTATTCCCCACCTTTATAAATAACAGACACCTTAGATTTTTTCATTGCATCAGGAAATTCACCTAACTGAATGGCGAGATTAAATAGGTAAGTGAGGACGGGTGCGAGGTGTTCAATAACGTATTTTACAGGCTTAATCTGAAAGTTATCTATGTCAAAAGCCTTGCTGTTTTTCAAACCTATAAATGTACGAGAAACTTCACCTTCACTGATATCGTGCAAAGCGAAGCTATCAGCTGGGCAATTGATTGTCGGCCGGATAACTTCGCGGTTACTATCTGGCAAAGCATGTTCCAAGAAAACGTGGTTGAAATGATCCGTAAGCTCCTGTCCGACAATTTCATGGTTATCAAGCCTTAACTTTAGGGGTGTTTCCGATTTATTTTCGCGACCCAGAACCTTATTTAACGTTTTCCACACGACTTCAGGTTGTTGCTTTTTAATATCAGAGAATATTCGTTGATAATATGCTACCTTTGCTGATTTAAGCTCGGCGTTAAGTTTATTTCTGAAAGTTTTAAACTCTTTCAGATCTGACGACATTCTTGTGCGCAAGAAGGTGTGAAATAATTTATTTTTTTTTTATTAATAGCTTTTTTATGAGCTGGCGTGACCCAAGGTTTTCTTATTCTTTTCGATGGTCTAAAAGATCTGAACGGAAAGTGTGCGGTGTAAATTTTCGAAAATATTTCAATAAACTTTGAATATGCGGCGTGCACATTTCTAATTTTGTATATAAAAGACCAATCCTGAGCACTAATATCGCGTTTAAATAAAAGCAAAGCATCATCTGATACGTACTGCATCGTAATAACGTCATTCCGACTATTTTTATGTGTTTTGGGGGGTAAAAAAACATAAAAATTGGGCAGTGGTCACTTATAGCTGAAGCTATAGTACCTGCAGTCAATACTGTAGTTTCCACGTTAGTAATGAGCAAGTCTAGGGTCGACGAAGTGCTCAGGGTGATGCGTGTCGGCGTAGTTATTATATTCTTAAACCCTAGTGAACAAATAGTGATGTTGAAATCTTGGACACAGGAGTTAGTTTCAAGAGTATTAATGTTAAAGTCTCCACCACATACCAGCTTGAGATTATTAGTTGATACAAAATGCAAAAAATTCTCGAAAAAGTTCATAAACTGTCCAAAATTCCCATTTGGGGGGGCGATACACAACAGCGACAACGTCGAAGTTTTGTTTTAGCGTTAATATCTCGTAATCATTGGTAATGCAAGTATAATTTGATATTACATCATAATCTCTAGAAGCTTCCGTGTAAATAGCGACACCACCACCCCTACGATTACTGCGATTGATGAAGAAGTTTTTGTATCCATTAAGTTCAAGCATCGCACAGCCGTCATAGTACCATGTTTCCGTAAGCATAAAAATACCATAGCGAAACGAAAATTGGTCTAGGAAATAAGCAATCTTATCATGCTTAGAAAGGGCTCCTTCGATAGCTCTTCCTCATAAAGAATAGGAGTTTCTGCGCATATTGTGATAATCTGTTTCTTGTTATGTGTCAGTGCTATAAATTCTGTATTTCTTCAGTTGGAGGTCAGCACTCGTTTATTTCTTTGTGTCCGTCCGTCCTTTTTGCACTGTTATTTTACCATCATGAATAACCAACCAGCCCGATTCAGCGCCATTAGGGAGTTCAAAGGGATCAAATGTTAGCCTCACGGATGAAACCATTTGCTTCAAGGGCACAATAAGATATATATTTCTTCTCAAGATATGTTCTCATAATAACTTATTCAGTGAACAAGATTCACTATTGCAGGACTAGCAATATGTTTATTCATTTTTTTTTTCTGCACTCCACCGCTTCGTACTTTAAAAACAAATGGTTGTTCTACAGTATAGTTCCGGCCATGCCACTGTGTACTCCAAGGACCAGCACCCGCTGCACATTTTGAATTGAAGCTGCCTTCGCCCAAGCCTATTTCTTGGCTGTTGCTGCTACTTTGCTAACTTAAGGATTGAGGCCAAGTGAAAAAAGCGAATTTTTTTTTCAGAGGTCCGTTTTCTGGTTTCCGTCATGTTAGATGCGCAATTTATTGCCCATCATTTCCCTGCAGAAAGTTTGTGTCTACGGAGTTTTTTTTTCAATATATACAAGCAAAAATGTTAGACCACCCATCGCCTACGAAACCGAAACTGAAAGTGCCAGTTTTATCTGCATCATATGATTAGCTTGATATGTAGTATTTTGTTGGTTATTTAGCAATCATATCAAGTGCGAACATGTAACAATGCTCTAAAAGCGTTGTAAATACGTCATTTTTAGTCATAAAGTCATAAACTTGTCACCAGGTGAACGGGTAACGTGGTGCATGTGTTGTTCACGCTCAAGGACACGCATGTGAGCCTGTAAACCATCAAATTTCCTTCGGTTGACGCTGTGTGTCGTTTCAATAATGACAGCAGAAGCACATTTGATATTTTAAGCAAATTCGGATCGAGCGGGGCTTCTATACTGCAAAAGCTTGCCTCATAAATGATCAGCACCGCAGCGCGAAAGCGTTCCGCCATGGCACTGATGCTGCAAAACAAGCTAGAAAAAACATTTACAGTTTTCACTCGAGCAAAGGCACACAATAGCGAAGTCTGCAATGGGACTGGCTGCAAATATTGAGATTTTTAGAGCTCCTGATCATATGGTGTAAGCGCCGCACCTGTTTCAAATATATTTTGTTGATTTTCTCTGAACATAAATTTCTGGTATTTTTCAGTACGCGAACAATCATAACTCTTTTGCTAATAAACATTTTTCATTAAAACTTGGCACACTTCCTTATCACATTAGTAAGCGTGCAATAAACCTCAATGAGCAAAATCGTGCAACAAAATTTAATATGGCTGCCTGTTATGCGAAGGTGTCCCTAGTGCTAGTGCGTACTTTTTTGGTTATTTAATCACTGTTTCTAATATTCATCAAATCTCATATGTTTTGGTCATTGCACTGACCGAAGCTTTTTTTATGTCCCTGTAAAAGAATTTTTTTTTAATTAGTGGAACTTGAGTTAGGAGTGCTGGCGTAAGACCCACTTTTAATGAAATTCTTAATTATGAAAAAATTAACAAAACAAATAGGACTTGCTTTATAATTCTCCCATGTGCCTAGAAACATGTGTTTTATATCGTAGACTAATAATCACTAGTTATTATCGCTTTTAAAAAAAAATTTCGACATTTGGCCTAATACCTTCAAAATACGCGCATTCAAATTTGAACATAGCGTTGAGATTGAGCTCTCTTCAGTCCTTTTCTCAGGCTTACGGCGCATGTTTTCAAAAATGTACTTCTGAAAACAAGAGGAACCCTTTATTGAATGGAACACCACCACTACTTGTTGTCAGGCTAAAAGGTTCACAGCTCTAAGGTTATAAAAGAATGCAAATAATAAGGATCGTGCGTGCGCGATGGCACCTTACAATTTCGAAAGTGAACCTGTCCTGAATAAACTTAGTTGCGGGCTGCGCTTAAACGTTTGCCAGCTTTGTCGTTAATCGATCGCACCTAAATCGCCTTCTTCATCGTTATAGCAAACAGAACACAAGTCAAACACTAACGGACGGTTCACTGGAGCAATACAAACGTTATTACTACTAGCTTTCCTACGCTGTTTTTTAGTTGTTGTTGTTGTTGTTGTTGTTGTTGTTGTTGTTGTTGTTGTTGTTGTTGTTGTTGTTGTTGTTGTTGTTGTTGTTGTTGTTGTTGTTGTTGTTGTTGTTGTTATGCTTTTATAGGACGCTTCTACCTAAAGTAAACCGCTGCCGTCACACAAGGCTGGCGTTTGCGCATCGCGCGCTCACTGCAGCCACCTCCGTATTCAATTTTATCGCGCACCGAAATCTAGGTATACACACAAAAAGACGGGCAACTCGGGGAGAAGATTGGTGTCCGTCCGCCGCTGCGAAATCGCTGGCGCGGAAACGACACCTGCCGCGCGCGTGCGCCGCGCATCCCGCGCCGCTGGGCGAACAAGCGGGCGCCTTTCTTCAACGACTTCACGCGGTTCTTTCGCGCCATGCAAATGTACGGTGAGAACGAAACAAAGAAGGAAAGGGGAGCAGTGTGAGGGTGTACACGTTCTCCCGGCCCATCCCTCGCAGCTTGAGCGGGCACCGGGAGCACGGTTCGGACAAAAGGACGTCGACGCGAGAGCGAGACCAACGACGACGACGACGACAATCGAGGAGATGACGCCGTGGTGCTGCGGCTGTCCGGAGGAAGAGGGGGCTCGCCTGTAACGGCATCGCGAAAGAAGCGAGAATCAAGGTCACCTCTCTTCGCCTCCCTGCGGCGTCTTCCGTCGCCCCACTGGGGGTACTTATATAAAAAGCCGGACCTGTCCCAAGTATAGCCCATGCTGTGCAGAAGGAGAGCCGTGTACGACCGCGCATCTGGAATCGCCGAGGGAGTACCAGTAGCTTCTGACGTTCACACACGACTACGGTCGCACAGGCAAGCAGTATGAGTCGCCTTCTCACCGTCGGCGCGGCCGTATCTGCTCTCTTGTATATGCTGATCATGGGACTTTGTGAAGTGGATGCGGCAGCGTCAACGACCGGGGTGACGACGCCGTCTACAACACCGGGATCGAGCCCGAAGCCCTCGACTAGGAGCACGGAGTACAAGAACATGGACAGTCACTCACTGTGCGTATGAACGCCTGTTCTGTGTGAAGTTTTCGCTAAGCTCAAAAGAAATGATGGTTGGGCTTACGGTAAAAAAACTATTTCATGAGTATTCTAGTGGGGGAAACCTGACATAGGACGGTGTTTAACACAATTCATGTGAAAAAAAAATGTTCGAGTTGTTAGAGTGGCCACAAAGTTCAAGCTCTATGTGAGCGCTCGTCCTGTGTCATCCTCATTCGTCCCGTTTATTACACGCTGTCTTTGCCTCAGAATGAGTACCAAATATATTGAGTTCAGAGTTCTATTAGGCATTATTGACGAAAAGGAAAGGGCGTGTACCTGTCAAGTTTAGATTCAGGGACTTCATTTGAGATTAAGATGCACTCTGAAAGTAATAAAACCGTATCTTTTAATATGCCCTAATACGCCGTTCACAATGAGCACACATTCTGTTTAAAAGCTAACGATAGCTCATCTACGATAAATACGAAGAGCAAAGAAACCTCGCTTCTTACTCTGCTGTGTAGTAACGGCTTTTTGAGACGCAAAAAGTGGGCAACATCATCCTAACAAGCACTCAACGATCAAACAGGAGGGGGCTATATCGATATGCGAGATTGTGCCGCCTACCTCTCAGAGAGAGAGAATGGTACGCTACCGAAGCCATGAGATACTTTCCACCAGTGCTGTATTCATTTATAGCAAACTTAAATATTTTGAGATACACCAGTTTCTTCAGCCCCTCCTCTGGACAAAATGGTGGGGCACACGTGTGGACGCATGTCCGTCCACACGCGCTTTGGACATTGTTTCAAATTAACAACCATATTTACGCTGTGACAATTCATTAACAACTTGAACGTTCTACGTAAAGTAACTTATTTACAAGTTTTGATGATGCTCGGAGTTATTCTCAGTAATGCAACACAGCACTGTACAACAGATCGCTCCAAAAAAGTCACTTAGCAAGACTCTCTTTCTTTCTCAACAGGAAAAGGAGTCAGAGAGAGAAACTGTACATGCGAAGAGTTACAGTTCCGATGAACTCATTGCGTTTTTCCTCGAGGAGACTAAGTGCTAACAAATTGACTGATAGCATCAGAAGCCGCTTTGCGTTTAGAGAAGTTGTTCAGGAATATTTTCTCAGGACAAACATTACAACTGCATATATCTAACATTGGGCGCAGTGACGTCAAATTCAAGTGCCTTCGCTCATTCCTTGTCACAAAAAAACGTGACGTAAGCACATACTACTTATCTCTACGCTAAACTATTACGGCACTTCTGATACCATACGAGCCGGACCTTTGCAACTGGACGTTGTGTAAATTACTGGCTCCGCTTGTAAAGTCGGCAATAGAGTATCCTGCTACTAGGCATCACATATGGTAGAAAAATGGGTCATATTTGTTAATACAGCAAGCATAGTGCGCGCAAGAAGAAAAGGAAAACGAAGGATGGCGCGTGGGACGATGTTCTTGGGTTTTTCGCTGAAATAAAAAAGCAGCGTTGGGACGCGCTG
>JALIZH010002095.1:0-10689 GCA_030522465.1 Rhipicephalus appendiculatus
TATTGATATTACACCAAGCGCACGTTTTCGAACAGCCCGTGATTTCATTGTTGGCTAAGTATTATTAGCGAAAATAAACGTCTTCCGGGGGCCAGAATTTGAGATAGATGCAAATAAATAGACAATATGAATGTTCGGCTCGAGAGGAAATCTAATCCAAGACTTCGCACGGAAAACAGGTGTTCTACACTGTTTCGATAAAAAAGCACTATAATAATGTCTTGTAGTTCGAGGATCCCCCTTCACACATGTAATATTGCGTGGCAGAAGTGTAGAATCGCACCAGCGTCGTACATTTGAATTGCACAGTGAGTGGCTGCTGTGACAGCCGACCGATTCCCAAGTGCACAGGAATAAGTAATCAAAACCGGCAGACGGCTGGAGGCGACGGGCCATGCCTGCCGTTACTGACTGACTTTTTAAATAAAGTTTTCTCTCTCTCTCTTTCTTATTATCAGCAACACCATCAACAAAGAGTGCAGCTACGCATTTGCGCTTGTAGCCTTCCGGATCGAAGAAAAAATAATTATGTCCTAGTGAGCAATTTGCATGCTGTACTTACAAAAGGCACTGTAGGACAGTTTGAAACAATATATATGTTACGAGCGCAGACGTACCTTTCCCTGCGGCAGGGGTGGATGTGTCCGCCGAGAAATTAACCCATTAGGGGACCACGAAAGAACTACTGGTCCGATTTTATTGACATTTTGCTTATTTAATTAAACACTACAGATAACGACACGTGTAAATTTTCATAGAGTTACGTGTGTTTGTTCAGGAGTTATGATACTGTACTATAAAAAGTACGCTGGGCCTTCGAGATAGCAACGGGCAAGGTGACTTGATGCAAGAATGGCGAGTACGCTGGGCCCTCGCAAAACGAATAACAAAGTTATCTTGGCCCATGCCACTTAATCAAGGACCAGTGCTTTAGGGAAAGCGTAACGTCACGCTTTTCGCCACACTATTTCGATGTATATTGGCAGAATTCAACTGCTTTGCCAGCTTCTTGTGAAAATGTCCGTATGGATAGAGGGTAATAGCAAGCACAGTAGAATGTGGAGAGCTTTGATACTTTTCTTGGGTACAACAAGGCGCAGCCACTGTTTTTCTATTATGCGACTAAAGGACAATAGTCTACGCGTAGAGGGTCCGCTAAAACCTCCAATGTGGTAGCAGACCCTTTACGCGTTGTCTGCGGCTATTTCGATCCTCTGGGTAAATAGGGGCTGATACCACTTTTCCTTAGGGATGAAAATTATCTAGTCATTCGCAGCTTAATCGTAGAGCTCAAACCCACTCATGGCATTGTTACTGCGGATGAAGAAGGAGGACAGGGGCACTACGTTTTTTTTCTTTTCTTTTTAGTGAATGACCACCACGATACAGAGCATAGTGACTCAACTGTGTAGTCTTTCGTCAGCATAGCAATTATGCTGTTGTCTTTGCCATTTTTGAAACAAAGCTGCTTTCCTGAGTAAAAATAGAAGCTATCTTACCCACGTTCCTTTCGTTCCATGTTTTTTTATCGTTAGCAGAGAGCATCCATTCGTACCGTCGTCATTCCCCTCCTCCTCCTAACTTCCCATGTTGGGGTCAGAATGGCCAATTAAAGCATCAAGAGGCTCTCGTATATTCACAGCGACATCATTCGCAGCCTCATGAGTCTGAGATAACCGAAAAAAATTGCATTCATAACAACAAAAAAAAGCCTGTTGAATCTACGATGCAATGCACAACAAGAGTTACATGTGTGCTCCCACAAAGTCCCAGTGTACTAAATAAAGTAGAGCAACATTTGATTACTCCTCACAGCAAAACTATGCACTCAATAGGCTTCTCGCGCTTTGCAGGGATTGAATTGCACTTCCTGAAGCAGAAGCAGTCCGTTTTTTCAACATATAAAATGTAAAACTTCAAATTAATTTAGAAAATGTAGTACTGACTACGTGCGTTTGACAGGCTCTCATTTTCCGAATGTTTGACGACTCATAAAACAGAAAAAACATAACCGAGTCAATATTCCCAATTAGGATTTTTTTTGCTGCAACCTTTGGCATCAGAAATTGTAATGAGCAAGATCAGAATATTCTGTTTTGTATTTTCTATGCCCGAAAAAGGAAGTGTACTTTTTAAAGTACACTGGGCCCTAATGGGTTAAGCGAGGCTAGCGACTGTGAAGGTGAAGTGAACGAAGCTCGATTGCGCTAACGCGTTCTCCTCTTAAATTCTTTAATTGGTTTATGCGCGCTTCGAAAATTTCCTTACAGGTTATACGCGGAGGATAAAACGTTATGTCAGTGCACAGATATATGAATGTTGCTCAATGTCTTGAATAATAAATAGCGCAGGAACAAACTAATTATGTTGAGCGATAACGGTGGTTTAGCGAAATTAGGTTCAGTAGCCTTGCGTCATCTCTAAAGGGAATCGAGTGCCCGAGCCTCCGTGTCCCGAGCTTATCAGGGGGACGCCCTTGCACTTTGCAAAAGAATAACTCTTGTGTGTATATAATGTACATAGTCTCTGTGAGCGTCTTATGCTGTGAGCTCACGCGCTAGCTGGGTAAGGGGCTGGGTAAGGCGGTGTGGCCTCTCCCCCCTTACACTCTCTCAGCAATCATGTGATGACGTCGGGGAACGAGATTCTGCAGACGCATGCTGAACCAACGCGTTGTATCCTAGTCAGAACGCGCTGGCACGCGCTACCACGTTCGGGTCTGCGTTCGGGTCTGCGTTAACAACAACATAAGAGCATAAACACAACACAAACTATGACACTCAATACGCAACATGAACGGAAACAGCTAGTCGAACCGATGCAAACGCGGTGTGCTTCGCATCGTCTCATGCTCCCCTTTGGCGGGGAGATGGTGTCATTTTTTTTCGCGTACTTTTCGAATAATTACCGCCAAAGGCAAAACGTTGCAGTACCAACACGTGTAAAAAGCGTAGTGCTTTTTTTTTAGGGGCGAAGCTCCTAAAGCCGCGGGTCTGTACATCCCTGTCTCTTGGTACGTGACCGCCTAGTTCTATGACAGACAGACAGACAGACAGACAGACAGACAGACAGACAGACAGACAGACAGACAGACGGACGGACGGACGGACGGACGCACGCTTCGCCCCACTCATCATCATTCACTACGTGGATATGCTGTAATTTTTTTATGTTCGTCATACAGTCATGTCACGTCATATCACATTTGGTATATAGCCAGGAAACGAAACGGCTGCGAGCACGCCATGAGCGTGGCATGTAAGTCATGCCGCACATGACATCCGTGCCATAATTTGCATGTAAGGATCTGTTATTTGTGTTCGTCATACAGTCATGTCACGCCATATCAAATTTGGTATATATCCAGGAAACGAAACGGCTGCGAGCACGCCATGAGCGTGGCGTGTAAGTCATGGCGTACATGACATCCGTGCCATAATTTGCATGTAAGGATCTGTTATTTGTGTTTGTCATACAGTCATGTCACGCCATATCAAATTTGGTATATATCCAGGAAACGAAACGGCTGCGAGCGTGCCATGAGCGTGGAATGTAAGTCATGCCGCACATGACATCCGTGCCATAATTTGCATGTAAGGATCTGTTATTTGTGTTCGTCATACAGTCATGTCACGCCATATCAAATTTGGTATATATCCAGGAAACGAAACGGCTGCGAGCACGCCATGAGCGTGGCATGTAAGTCATGCCGCACATGACATCCGTGCCATAATTTGCATGTAAGGATCTGTTATTTGTGTTTGTCATACAGTCATGTCACGCCATATCAAATTTGGTATATATCCAGGAAACGAAACGGCTGCGAGCACGCCATGAGCGTGGCGTGTAAGTCATGGCGTACATGACATCCGTGCCATAATTTGCATGTAAGGATCTGTTATTTGTGTTTGTCATACAGTCATGTCACGCCATATCAAATTTGGTATATATCCAGGAAACGAAACGGCTGCGAGCACGCCATGAGCGTGGCATGTAAGTCATGCCGCACATGACATCCGTGCCATAATTTGCATGTAAGGATCTGTTATTTGTGTTCGTCATACAGTCATGTCACGCCATATCAAATTTGGTATATATCCAGGAAACGAAACGGCTGCGAGCACGCCATGAGCGTGGCATGTAAGTCATGCCGCACATGACATCCGTGCCATAATTTGCATGTAAGGATCTGTTATTTGTGTTTGTCATACAGTCATGTCACGCCATATCAAATTTGGTATATATCCAGGAAACGAAACGGCTGCGAGCACGCCATGAGCGTGGCGTGTAAGTCATGGCGTACATGACATCCGTGCCATAATTTGCATGTAAGGATCTGTTATTTGTGTTTGTCATACAGTCATGTCACGCCATATCAAATTTGGTATATATCCAGGAAACGAAACGGCTGCGAGCACGCCATGAGCGTGGCATGTAAGTCATGCCGCACATGACATCCGTGCCATAATTTGCATGTAAGGATCTGTTATTTGTGTTCGTCATACAGTCATGTCACGCCATATCAAATTTGGTATATATCCAGGAAACGAAACGGCTGCGAGCACGCCATGAGCGTGGCATGTAAGTCATGCCGCACATGACATCCGTGCCATAATTTGCATGTAAGGATCTGTTATTTGTGTTTGTCATACAGTCATGTCACGCCATATCAAATTTGGTATATATCCAGGAAACGAAACGGCTGCGAGCACGCCATGAGCGTGGCGTGTAAGTCATGGCGTACATGACATCCGTGCCATAATTTGCATGTAAGGATCTGTTATTTGTGTTTGTCATACAGTCATGTCACGCCATATCAAATTTGGTATATATCCAGGAAACGAAACGGCTGCGAGCACGCCATGAGCGTGGCATGTAAGTCATGCCGCACATGACATCCGTGCCATAATTTGCATGTAAGGATCTGTTATTTGTGTTCGTCATACAGTCATGTCACGCCATATCAAATTTGGTATATATCCAGGAAACGAAACGGCTGCGAGCACGCCATGAGCGTGGCGTGTAAGTCATGGCGTACATGACATCCGTGCCATAATTTGCATGTAAGGATCTGTTATTTGTGTTTGTCATACAGTCATGTCACGCCATATCAAATTTGGTATATATCCAGTAAACGAAACGGCTGCGAGCGTGCCATGAGCGTGGAATGTAAGTCATGTCATACATGACATACATGTTATGATTTTTATGTTAATACTTGTCATCTATATTTGTCACGCAGTAACATTGCATAATACCAATTTCAGTATATATCCAGTGAATGAACCGGCCGCACGCGCACCATAAGTGTGGCATGTAAATCATGTCATAAATGGCATACATGTCATAATTGTTAAAAATTGAAGGACACTTTGTACATTCCAAAGTGTGTACGGCGAAAGCGTGTGGCCATTCGACTGACTATCGCATGTCTTTGTTTCTTTTACACTCTCAGTGGGATAACACACAAACCTAATGCGTGCGTGTTTTTCTTGTTTATTTTTTTACGGCGAGTCGCACCGAGACGCGAGACTAATCTTCCTTCGTTCGCATGCGTTCGTATTTTCTCGCGCTTTGCGCATCGTGCAAACGCCATCCGCGTTCCAGCGCTTAAATTGACGGACCCTTTGTAAATTCCAAAGTGTGTTCCGCGAACGCCTGTTTCCATTGAGAAGGCGTCGGTCAGAATGATTCCAAACGCTTGGCACAGTGAAGCTACGCAAGAAAGCACGAGCGCTGTAGAGTCCGACGCGACCGGCGTCCGTTTCCGCACCCCGGCGGCCACCTGGCTCCGTGCCAGGGCTCGGACGGACGGACGGACGGACAGACAGACAGACAGACGGATGGACGGACACCGGACGGACAGACAGACGGACGTAGAGACAGACAGACAGACAGACAGACAGACAGACAGACAGACAGACAGACAGACGGACGGACGGACGGACGGACGGACACCGGACGGACAGACCCCGGACGGACACCGGATAGACGGACACCGAACGGACGGACGGACCCCCGGACGGACGGACCCCGGACGGACGAACACCGGACGGACGGACCCCGGAAGGACACCGGACATACGGACGGACGGACACCGGACGACACCGGACGGACGGACGGACGGACGGACGAACTCCGGACGGACGGACCCCGGACATACGGACGGACGGACACCGGATGACACCGGACGGACGGACCCCGGACGGACACCGGACGGACACCGGACGACACCGGACGGACGGACCCCGGACGGACACCGGACCGACGGACGCCGGACGGACGGACCCCGGACGGACGCCGGACGGAAGGGACGGACACCGGACGGACGGACCCCGGACGGACACTGGACGGACACCGGACGGACGTGAGCATGAGACATTAAATGCTTTCGCCTTAATACCTGCTATTTATGTTCGTCATACACTCTTTACAAGCCTCAATATTTTCGGTATACCTTAAACTAAGAAACGGCCGCGAGAGCGCTAATAATGTGGCATGTAGATCATACCGTTCATGACATAAGTGTCATGAGTTTCATGTTATGACCTGTCATTTATATTCTTCATGCAGTCATGTCATGCCACAGCAACTTCGGAATTTCATACCTTCAAATCTGTATGCCATCTCGGACATTTTTCGTATGACATCACTCAATTTTAATCTGGATATTATCCAGATTAAAATTCATCTACCAACTTTACCATGGGGAATTCAAATTATCACGGGAACGTTATCTTCAGCAACCTTCAAAACTTTCAGCAAGGACGAATCACGAGAAAACTTTTCGGCAGCCACTTAGCCACATTAATGTCCACAAGTTCGCTCTCTTTCCTCGCGCTATTTCTCACTGGAATGCGTTATCTGCAGAAGCAGTGAATGCTGCCTCGACGGCTTCATTTATGAAACATATCGAAAGTTTAAGTTTTTTTTGATAAAAGTGATGTATATTGAAAATACCTTGATTTGTGTACGATTTAAGTGACTTGTGTATATTGAAAAAAAATTGTGCAATTCTGTTGTCTACCATAAATCTATATGTACTGCACAGTGATCTTACTTTCCAGTTGTGTACCTATTATTTGTATATTATTTCAATTATGCCAAACTATTCAGTGTATAGCTATATATGGTCTGATTGTATTCTTGTATTTCACTCCTGCATGGGCCCGAGGAGGGCCTGCAGTATCTGTAAATAAAAAAAAAACACATACATAGCATATAAGTCATTGATTGTAATTAACCCGAACTCCTAATTAATGAGAAGAATAAACAGTACAAACCAATGATATGAAATTGTTATCTACCACCTTATCGTAACTGTTCACATTGAAACACTATATGTACTGTACTACATATGTGCTTCTACACTGAGAGCTTCCCCCCATAAGTCTAAATTAAATGGTTAGATTAGTGATAAATATTTATTACGGTTATGAAATTCCTGATGCTTCATCCACATAATGTACGTCACATCTGCAGACTTTTGCTGAGTTTTTACCATGATCAACGTCCACTTTCTCATCGATTTACCGACAGGTGATTCTTTTGCCCCTGTAATGCTGCTTTCCTGCACTATCGATTTGGAAAAGCTCTTCAGGAAAAAAATCCACCCAGCGTAATCCCACGAAATTGCAAACACAAAGACAGGTTGTCCTACCGTACATGCCACTAGAGTGCAATTAGCGATTACGTTATCGTTGCGCTACAATTAGCTTTTCAAAAATCACCCCATACATTTTCAATGGATGCACAAAAGTGTCTCGGGAAAAAATCCAGCCGGCCGATTAAAACTGATCGCGTTGTACTACATAAGGAGGTTGTCAGCATTAAGTGCCTGAAGTGCAATTAGCGAAAAATCAGGCATTGCTCAGTAATCATTTTTTGAAGAACGCTCCCCATAGAGTTACGCCCAGCGCTTCCCCTTGGGGTCGGCTTTGCCGCACTAGTCGATGTCCCAGATTGCTGGACATGCGTCGCTCAAGGTCACGAGGCGCGTGTGACGTATTTTCTTTCCCCGTACCATCTCTCCCTGCTTAGCTTCCAGCGCTTCCGTCGGGACGAGAGAAGAGAGAATGCAAATGCAGCATGAGACAAATACTTCTAACTGCACTTGAACTGGACGGATTCTAAAAATTGTTGCGGCGGTGAATTTGTGAGGCAATGCGCTCCTTTAGCGAATTCATTCCATGGCTACTTGTAAATGAGTTGCAGGGGCCCCTTTAAGTACGAACCAACTCATGAGGGGGGCATGCCTGTGCACAGAGTCTGTTTGTCCTTGTCGTGTATGATGTTTTCGGACAGCTAATACTTTCAGGTTGTGCTGACTAGTTTGACACTGCAATTTTTGTTGCATCCGTGATTTTCACTTGTAGTTGTGTACAGGATCTAAGCTTTTCTGCCTAAGGAGACAAAGCCTAGCTATGACGTTGCTGCAGTTGTTCAGTGAAAACATGTCAGTCTGTGGTTTCCTGGAGCTAAAAAGAAATTCTTTACATACAGGTTTTCCAGCAAGAATAAACACTCCAAGGTACATGCGCAGTTACATTCACTGCTGTGTTCAAATTGAAGACTGTCACTGGTGCACTTTTATAAGATGCAGAATTGTTAGCTCACCAAAACAGAATATGCACAGTATAAAACAGGGCTAATATGAATGTATACTTTGTTGCTATGTGGCGCAATTAAGCCTATTTAAATGAACCCAGCATTTGCTGACAGCAAATTGGTTAAATCTATTTTTTGATATCTTATCCTTAGACCAATATTTTTAAGGGGTGTTCGAGTGCTTGCTTTCGGCAAAAACAAACGTAAGGTTGTAAAACATGAAAAAAATATACTTGCATTCTGCATGATGGTGTGCTATGAAATGTAGAAACCATTGATCATAGGTGCATTTTTCTGCAGAAAGTATAAGGCACTAAGCGGGCATGTTGACCCACAGACCACAAGCTGCAAGTTGTAAGATTAACAGGTGGTCACAGACATAGGCGTGCCCAGGGTTCCCCTTCGGGGGGGGGCGGCGATGGTTCGTCGCAGTGCCCCCCCTCCCTATTATATCAATATATGGGGCTAACAATGCGGCCCCCCTCCAGTCGCAGCGCCCCCTCCCTATTATGTCAATGTATGGGGCCGACTGCGCCCGTGCTCTTTGGTGACTAGGGGGGGGGGGGTTCCCACTCCGTGCGCACGCCTATGGTCACAGAAGCGAATTGCTATTTCCTTTGATAAATTTTCGGTGGAAGGGAGGGGATATTGCGTCAGGCACAACCCAGAGGTGTCAATGCGCATAAACTGCCTCGTGTGAGGCACGCAACCAATTGTCAATGTGAGCAATACTGGGAAGTTAATTACTCGTTTCATTCCTGGAGTAGCGTCCAGAACAAAATGCCGTCGGTAATTGAACCTGCCTAATATTTGCGGCTTAGTGCAGAGGGTGAGGAGAGCAGCAGCCCCTCTCCCCCTCCTACTCTGACAGCCTCCGACAGGCCGACCGCCCCCGACACGCCAACAGTGACCGACACACCGACATGTCAAAATAACATATTGTCATGGGTGTGGAAATGCTACTCCGACACGGCCGCTGAACTGGCGCCAGATGGACGAAGACGAAGGCGTTATTGTTGTGGGGCTTAGTCTGGGCTACCCTGTTGACCTGCCATCCTGTGCGTTCTGTGTAGTGCTGTCTCGATCAGTGCTGACTGACGACCGTTGAATAAATACTCCCCGTAACACCTTTGGTGGAGGTTGTGGGTCTTACGATAACCCGGCTCTGGAACTCCGCAGCGGACGCCATATTTGTCCAGCCACGATGCCCGAAGACAGTGCGCAGTCTTCGCAGGCCGCGCCAGCTCCAACACCTGTGATCCCTTCCCACCTTCTCGACCCTGGCACATTTTGCGGCACGGACAAACCTGACATCGAAGAATGGCTCGTCTTATTCGAGCGCGTCAGCAAGCACTACAGGTGGGACGAAACGCTTATGCTGGCAAACGTCATTTTTTACCTAAGGGGTACAGCACGCTCTTGGTATGAGACGCATGAGGAAGAACTGACAAGTTGGGACGTGTGCAAGCAGAAAGCTCCGCGACTTGTTCTTCGGGCGGTCGGTTGCTCGACAAATGGCAGCCAGGCAGGAACTCGCGTCGCGAGTTCAATCATCCGCGGAGTCCTACGTCGCATATATTCAAGACGTTCTAGCCCCTGTGCCGCAAAACCGACAAAGACATGACAGAGGTGGACAAGGTCAGCAATGTGTTGAAGGGCATAGCCGACGATGCCTTGAACATACTAATGTGTAAGAACTGTTCCACTGTTGACTCGATCATCTCTGAATGTCGGCGGTTTGAGCAGGCTAAAAGCAGGAGGATTACTCAGCGCTTCAACCGACTCCCCCGAACACCCCGCTGCGACTTCCTCGTGCGAAGATCCTGCGACGCCACGCCCAAGCGCGAATTCTGCCATCACCAGGATCGTTCGCCAGGAGCTGGAAGCTATGGCCCCCGCTACCTATACGCCCGTTGCACAAGACAACTTGGCAACAGTATCCCTAATCCCAAGCCGTCGTCCGGCAAGAATTTGCTAACCTGGGCGTGCTACTTCCCTCCAGCCACTCGCCTTACGCCCCAGCCCATATGCACTCTCCCGCCCACAACGCTGACCACAACGCCACCCCACTTGTTGCTGCAG
>JALIZH010002096.1:0-14571 GCA_030522465.1 Rhipicephalus appendiculatus
GTGCGTTTGGGGCCCATTCCACCTGCCCATTAGCGTTGTGGGATGCCGTGTCGACGGAAAGACGCATCCCAACATGAAAACGTAACGAACATTTATTCAGCTACAGTAGCAGCTTCGGGAGAGCATTCTGACGCTACGCTCGACAGAGGTAGTGGAACAAAATGATGCGCGTCCAATCTTGGCAGCCTGGTTTTGTAGCCACTGCTGGTGACGTAAGCCTTTGGGTGACGCTGCGGTGGCGCTGCGGCTTATCCGATTGCAGTGAAGCGTGTGGTCGTGTCACGCCGGGCTGCCTGATAGCAAAGTGAATGCTGCGCGGTATTGTGTCGCCACAGCGTGAAGCCCGTGTTACTACCACGGCTGCTCTGGAACTTAAGCAGCATTGCCAAGGCTGCAGCTGTGCATGACATGCACGGCCGCTGTGGTAGCGATCCAATGCGGGCTGTACGGACAAAAATAAAGCTTTGTCTCTCTCCCGCTGTCGTAACCGCAATAAAATGGCACTTCGAGCGAATTCGTTCATGTTCATCAAGGGTAAAGTGCAGCGCGAACGGGAACAACGGATGAAAGGGAAGAAGCAGGTACACTCTAAAACCTTTCACGCGTAGTAAGCGTGACACGCGCTCCTCGGCGTCGTAAAATTCGTTTTGAGCACCATTTGCTCAAAATATGCGTGGTTCCTCCGCCCAAGCGTGACGCCGGTGGAGGAAACGTGCATTTGCTTTATTTTACGCGCTATGGGGGGATTCTATGCGTGAGAACCGGAAAACTCACGCTGAGCAAAAGTCCGCGCCGCCGATCGCGCTCCTCCTCGTCACGCGTATATATATCCTGATACAATCGCCAAGGCAGCGGTGCGACGTCGCCGTTACGCGCTTCTGATTGGCTGCTGTGACTTGTGCCTCCTTTCATTTATTTTTGTTTTCAAGGCGAGCGCTTTGAAAGGTGGCGCTCGCTTCAGTATACACTTTTGGCGGGAAACGGGGTTAGAGCCGTTGGAGCCATTGACTCAGCAGGTACTTTGTGCGTCGTCTCTCCCAAGTGTCTGCTTGGCCTTCGAGTGTACTGTGCGGTGGGCTCGCTTTGTGTGGTTGAAAAAAGTGGTGAAGAAGGAACAGCTTCATGAATATCTTGACATTGATTGACCTGCGTGGTGTGCAGCGCGGTAGATGCAAGAACACCGAATGCGACTGCCCGGAATCCTCGCGCGACACGGCGCCACTCTCTGCCAACTGCGTACTATGGGCACTGGCCTGCCATTCACGGCCGCTTGGAATACCTGGGTAAGCAAATTAATTTGAAATGTCTTGGCTGATTATATATTTTCTATCTATTTTCCGAACAGTGACGTTCTTGGCGTATTCTGTAGACCTTCCTATTGATCTCCGCACTTCATATTAATGTCAAGCCATGTTCTCTGCGTACAATACTCACGGATTGAAACGCGACAACTTAGGGCTAAGTAATTCAGGTACTTCCGTTTCTAACATCTCGATTTCCTGTCATAGCGGCGTATTTTGACTCGAATGCTTACATCAGATCCAGCATTATCTTCACATGCCTGTCATAGCGGCGTATTTTGACTCGAATGCTTACATCAGATCCAGCATTATCTTCACATGCCGGATTCTTAGCGACATGACATGGTTACCTTGAGTAATTGCTCATGGAAGTTGTTGTAGTAAAGAAAGTGATGTCACTTTTCAGTCCGAGAGTACTGTAGCTTCTGTTTCACTCGCGTCGTGTGATCGAAGGAAGGAGAGTTGCTCTCGTTGCCGCGGCTGTGAGCCGTTTCTCCTTCGCCGCCGGGTTTCCAACGGTCTCCGCGTCTGGCGCTCGAAAGCTTTGGCTAGTTTGGCTAGTCGGCGCCAAATCAGCCAAATTTCACGGCTGCGTTGCGGTTCGCTGCGGTGGCCGTTTTCGGGTGAGGAGGCGCAACGCCAGTAAAGGGGCCGGCTGGCGCCTCGCGCGGTGGGTGAACAGCGCCTGCTTCCTGCGTGCTCCGCAAAGCGACTCGAAAATGGCGAAAAATATATTGTATACTGTAAATTCACACAGTCGATGCGTGCATTACGAAGCATTAAAATTGTGCTACATCCTATAAAACACACCCGCGTTAAGGCCACAATAAAATTGTGTTTGTGCTGCACATCTCGACTGAAGTTCGCTTGTTGTATGTGCGTGCGCAACACATGAGTCTATAACTATTATTTGGAAGCCGCTATTGCCAAGAGATCGTTCTGGGTACAGACGAGATATTTATGTCGCAATCTAACATTATATGGTAAGATACAATTGCGTCACCTTCAGGAACTTCAGGCTGCTGGGTGAAGTCTCAGTTGTGTGCAGTTATTACTTGCTTTACCGTGAGGAGGCATCAACCCAACAAACCACACCATCTCCCTTGGATCTCCCGAAATTACCCGAATGTGGAGCTCCCAAATTTATGTTCCTGAAAATTTGGCAAAACGTTTTTTCTGGGTATAAACAAACAACTAAAAAGTTACTAAGCACCAAAAAGAGCTGCAGCAAGTCATTGCGGGACGAACTATTTTCATAAAAACGACATAAAAACAAGACAGCCCACACTGATCCCCGAAATGCCCTTGTGGGAGCAAAATACTTGCGGGAAAACATGAAAAGAAAAGCCACGCATGCGCACTTGCTGTTGGGCTTCGCGCATGCGCGCTTTGTGACGCGCTCGGTCTTCTTGTCTGCCGCCTTTGGGAACATTGCAGCACTGCCTTCATCATCCGTTGTGCAGCCGTGGTTTTTCATTGGGTTTATGTGCTCCATTGCATGCTCTGTGGATTCGTGCGGTAGTGCGTCGTCAAGATTACAGGATTTCTGTGGGTTTACATCGTTGCAAAAGGTATGTACGACCATCTCGATCCGACGACGTTGCAATCGGATATTTGTGTTGTGCGTGAAAGTGGTGTAAGTTCAATAATGCCTGCGAGCGCAAAGTTCCGAGTTCACGGCTGCCGTCTTTGTTTCCTTTCCACTAGGATAAGTCGCAAGAAAACGCGGGCGCGACGAAAACCTAAGAACCCGTTCGAGATGATTCGTGACATAATTCGCCTGTTTTAGACCGTAGCAATAGAAAGAAATTTAGTCTTGCCTTGAGCTCTGTTCCGAAACTGTACATCTTTTTCACACGTGCTAATTAGATTCTCGCATCTCGTTTAGTCTTTGCATGCGAGAAAGCTTTTAAAATATTATTATATACACTAAATGTAAATGAGAAAAAGTCGAATGATAGCCTTCATATCTTGGTTTGTGCTCACCCGTATGTGCCAGTATCAGCGTTAATGCCGACTTTGTGCTCTGACTAAAGATACGGGAATGATTCCCCCCCCCCCCTCACATTATACCAAAAATCGCATAGCGCATGAGAGTTGTTCCGCTTGATCATTCCTTTTTTCTCATATTATGCTCATCCACTACGCTCATCGCTTCACGCCGAGTTGGCACAGTGCGCTCGCAGCAGACTGACAATTCGTAAACTACGTGCTCTGCCACGAGGTTAACTGCATCTGCGGCGGTGATCTCGAGCTTTGTTTATCGAGCAGCGCGTGCATATCTACCCAATTTTTGCTCAGTGAGGGTTACCGTGTGCAATGTGTATAGCCGCAGCCACAGGTAGTAGCGCTTACGTACAGTGAGCGGTGTACTCCGCTTCATTTGTAGCATACACGCGCAAGCGAACAAGAGTGACAGACAGTGCCAGCACACTAAAGTGACAGTGACAGATGGTGCTTGTGCTTACCGTTATTTTCCTTTTAAATGTGTGAAGTCACGCATCACGCACTTCTAATTATCAACCGATAGGCAATAAAAAACTTTTTTACTATTCCAAGTGGCGCAGCAGTTCCCTGCTTGCATTTCCAATACATGTTTGTTGCAGCATGTATGCATTCACTGCCTCCTTTTCATTATGCAACGCTGCCGTAGCAGCAACAGCTCAAGAGAGCAGGCAGGAATGATTATGTTGCTTCAAGTGGCTAGAGGTAAACGTTGATGGAACTAGAAGCTACCAAAGCTGTTTTGATTGAAGGGCAGATTGTGTGTAAGTGAAGAGTAATACAATTAGGGCCTCTAAACAACCTCTGAAGTTACATATCCCAGCGAATTATTCGGCGTTTTCCGCCTTTTATGCACCATTCATGATGTCCTCAGGCTGCTCACTTGCATGACACCTCGAAGAAATAACCTCTCGATTGTTCCATATATGAGGGTAGTGAATTCCCCAACTTTGCTTTGCCATCCAGTTGCACGCCCGATCTGCCTTGTCTTGCATTGCCATCGTGTGCGATCAACTGATTTCGCTTCGTTTTGTGTGTTCTTGGCTACGCAAGTGGAGAAAGCAGCATGTAGTCGAACAGCACAAAATAAGTGTTAGGCTCAAGGCTTAGTGCTGATATTGTCCACGTGTTTTATAAGGAAATAACTCGCGAGGAAGAGATAGCGCCTATACGAAGCGTAGTGAAAGCGAGAAAAACATCACTCTCTGCTTTGAACTCGGAGTGGATTATGGGCCCATTAAATTAAGGCAATTCTTCAGCCAACCAAACTGTCGCAGCGTGGTGAGTTTGGCCCAGTGCATTTGCACGGAAAGTTTAACTATTCATGTAATAAATTTATTATACTTGTTCATGCGCTTAGAGAAAGGTATATATGGGCTGCCTAACTCGAAAAACAATTTTTTTTGAGCTGTAAAAGCGCACTGCATTCGATCACACAACGAAGGAATACACACGCAAACACATAGTGCCACTTTCAACAGTTCATTTTGTGATCCCCATAAAGGTGTGCACGGGGTTGGGCAGGGAAGGCTTCCCCCCTTTAGTCAACTAAGAGGGGGGGAGGGGGGGGGTGCTTAAAGTCTGCCCCGTACATTGACTTAATAGGGAGGGGGGCGCTGCGACGAACCTTAGCCACCCCCCCCCCCCCCACTGAAGGGGAACCCTGCCCTCGCTTATGGTGATACTTAAACTACTTATTTAACAAACCATGAGCACATCTGCAGCGCAGAAGTAACAAAATATGACTAGGCAACATCAGGGACACCAAGAAAATCAAATTCATTTTCTGTCAGCGCGATAGACGGCATGCTAATGCCCTTGTCACCCATCTTTTCAATCTCCCTTGCTCATATAATCTCGCGTGTAAGCTGATTCCTAATTCTCGCCACAATTATGCAAGTGTTGAATAAAGGAAGGCAACCGAACTTCTTACAATGCATTGCTAGGAATCCACCTGCCACGTTTCTAATATTGTAATGTTGTTCACGCTGCCGGTCACTCAGTCAGCGAGTGTGTTGTCTGCCGCTCTCTTGTGGTCTCAGCTAGTCGCAGCTGCGGCGGACAAACCGGTCGCTGCCTGAATGACCATTACGATGCTAGAAACGTGGCAGGTGGTTTCCTAGCAATGCATTGGAAGAAGTGCGCTTGCCTTCCTTTGTTCAACACGTGCAGAATTGTGGGAAGAAATAGGAATCAGCTTACACGCGGGATTATAGGCTCCCAAAGCAACGCTCAGTGGCGCTGCGACTCTTGACAGGCAGCGCCATCTCTGGCGGAAAAATAGAAACTGGGAATATACGTTGCGCGTTTTCCCTTCTCTCCGCCGCGCTTCCGCTCGTTTCCGTGCACGTGCAGCGCTTTCGCGCTGCGCTTGCTGCGCCTCGCAAAAGAATAGAAACTGGGGGTAAGCGCCGCGCTTTTTCCCTTCTCTCCGCCGCGCTGCCGCTCGCTTCCCAGCGCGTGCAGAGCTCTCGCGCAGCGCTTCTCTGTGTACCGCTTGAAAAAGATCTCGCTGGACAGGCACTTCGAAAAGCCAACGTACTCAAAAAAGAGAAGTTCGTTCATCACGGTTATCGATGTTGCACGTTGTCGACTATGAAAAACATGTGATTGTTGTTTAGATGTGCATGCTGGCAGTGGCAAACGCGTACGAACTTTTGCGGCGTCCAAAAAAAAAAATGAAACAAAGACTACACGGCCGTGGCACTAAAAAGCCTCAGAAGGTTCGAGTCATGCCCTCCGTACCGCTGGAGCATCACCCGCTGACTTAGCCACGAGGCAGCTAGCTTAGCTTAGCTTTAACTGCTACGAAGCAAGTAGAACTGCTCGCCTCGTCTGTCTGTCTGTCTTTCTTTTTTTCGCTTCGTGCTTGCACTCCCTTTTTATGAAAATATCGACTTTACAGGTGTATAAGACTTGCTGCACGAACACGGCTCAGCGTGAGAGGTGTCGAATTTCAGGCGCGATGTGGTATCGGGTGACGAGCTCGCGCAAAGCGCACCCGTAAACGCACACTCGAAGCAATGTACGAGTTCGCGTGAAAGAAAACCGCAAAATCTCCGAAGATGGCAATAACAATTCCTGAATTAAGTGCCAGTTAGATTGAGCGGCTTAAATATATACCACCCTAAAAAAGCGACAAAAACAGAACAAACCAGCAAAACGATGTCAAGTTAGCTGAAAATGCACAGGCGTTCGTTCCGGCGCGATGATGCAGCCTTGTGCGGAGTTCAACCGAACGCAACCAACACCGCAACGCTAACCGCGGTATGAAGTATGTGAGTGTGAACATCCAACAACGACAGCTAGGTCTCACAAACACAAGGAATCAAAACACAAAATTTGCTTCAACATACAACCGTAATTGGATGTAAAACTGCGACACGGCGAGCAGTCACTACGGCAGTCGTTGCATGCACGCGCCGCGTTACGTGCTGATTCAGGTAGTCGAAACAAACGATTTCAAGCGAAGAATTGAGTCAGCGAAAACGGAAGGCAAGACAGAGCTAGAACTTTATTCCTTTAACTGCGGTGACCCACGCTTGCGTACTTTCTCTCTCGTACGACTTGTCCGGGAACTGATACAGTTTTAGAGGCGGATCGCGTGCCTTGGTACTGTCTGCACTGCTGGCGCACAGTAATACTTCGGATCTCGCTTCCGCTTTCGTGGGGTCGCTTCTACCATCGCGGAAATGCAGCTTCGCAAAGCAAGCCTCTCGGTTTAGCGTGCGAAGCTCACGGCACAACGTCTAAGCTCCCCGCACCGACCGAAGAACGCGTGCGCACGCGTGCCGCCGCTGTCCGGTGTCGGCGAAACAGGCGCGCCCTCCGCCGCGCTTATTCCCAGTTTCACCAGAGCTTCTCCCCAGAGCCGCAGCGCGGCGCTGTCTTCGCTCCGCAAACTTGAGCTTTGGTTCCCTATAGAAGCGGGGTAGATGGAAAAGATGGGTGACAAGTGCAATAGCATGCCGTCTTTCGCGCTGACAAAAAAAGGAATTTGATTTTCTTGGTGTCCATTATACTGCGTAGTAATGTTTTGTTACTTCTGCGCAACAGACACGAGCTCATGTCTTGCTATATAAGCAGTCATGAGTCCACAAAATAAACTGTGGAAAGTAGCACTGTATGTATGTGCGTGTGTGTTCCTTCGTTGTGTGATAGTCTCAAGTGTGCTTTTACCGTTCAAAGAAACGGACTACCAACGTGCCCAGCCGTGGTCGAAAATTAACCCATTTTCAGAAGCTGACTCTACATGTATGCTCCTACGAAATATGCGCTATGTCGATGACATTGTGTATGATATACGAACAAACCTGTGCAACAACAGCAATGACCCATATTGATTTCGTGAAATGACACAAAAATAATGCAAACCGCTAGAGTCTAACATTTATAACGTACGTTCTTGTCTCGTATTGTTATGCATCTTAATAATTAGTCGGAACGACCATCATACCGTGCTACTCAAGCAGCGCACTCAGAAGAACGAAATGGAAAGAGGCCAGAAAAACTCTCCAGTCGCTGCATTTGCAACGACTATCGTGAGTGTCTCTCTATTGACGTTAGGCTGTGGTATACGATTAAAAGGAAGTGAGACATTTGATGTCACGTTTTACAACGGTGTTCTAAAAAGAACTGTGCTTAGGCTGCAGTTACTTTACATCAGATTACTCATTCTCTTGTACATTCGTTTTGTATGTGGCATGCGGCACATGAGTTTCGAGGGCAGGGAGCACGCAGAAGGGTACACAAAGTGTTAACAATACTCTAGCTGTCTCAAGTTTGTGTTCTCTGGTTCTGCTTTCTTCCAGCTGAGGTTCCGAAACCGGGGCAAGGTTAGCTCTACAACATCAGCTCATTGTCACCATGTACAAGGTGTACAGCGATTCATTGACCATTATATTCAGTTATTTATCCATTATTCATTCATTTATTCATTATTCATTTGTTTATTCCAAGAGTGAAGCAACTGGGAATTTTATTAAAATGTGTTTTCTCAATGAGTGTGATCAATTCGCAAAGTAAATCCTGTTTACTTTGCACCATTTCACAAACATGCACATTTTAAGTGGTCCATTTGAATGCGTAAATTCACATGCGAGCCATATTTATTACACGTAAACCCAGGGGTGCAGCCAGCGGCTGGATGAGGCTAATTGGTCTATTCGCTGATTTGCAACCCGCCCCTGGCTACACCACTGGATTTAGGTGCATGAAATTTGGCTGGCATGTGCATTTAGATGTCTACATGCTACACACAAAAAACCGCTTCGTCATTATGAATAGCAGCCGAGATATTAATGAGAAACCCTTATTTGGAGGTCTCTGGGATGAAACCAAAGTTGGAAATTGCTGGTTGCTAAAGCGTACTCGGGACGTTTTTTGGCGCTGTAGGGTTTTTTCTGGGAAGTAGTATATGTCCCACCAAAACTTTTTTGGGACATTTTCGGGAGGTTGGTGGTTTGTTGAGAATACTTTACCGTACGGTGCAGTACGTTGAGCCAGTGCTTCTGCGGGCGGTAATGTTAGCTGTCGTGGCAGCAAGGATGGAGCTCTGTTGCGGTCATGTCGTGACCTTATAGCAAACTTATACGGAATTACAGAAAGCCTGTTTTTTCTAAGCGGCTCAAGCACAGCAAACGTGTTAAAAAAGGCAATTCGGACGTGCAACTTTCACTGTAAAAGCACAAAATTGTCGCGAATACAAAAAGGAAGTGCTTTGTATGGTACTCAGTTGTGTAGTTAATAGCTCATCTTTTGAATGCTGTTTCTGAAATTAGCAGCGAATGCTTTATTGTTACAGCGAAATGCCGTCACTGTGATCCCCCGTTTCACGGTTCTTTTTTTTTATTTTTACCGCGCTGAGTGCCTGTTCTGTCGATATGTGCATCTAAATACCACAAATTTTAATTGAGATTCTCTGAGCGACCGTCCTTGCGATGGGAACCACGTTTTTGTTTTTCTGGAATGTCATCAACTTTTCTTTAATACAATTTTTTTTAAATTTATGCTGAAACAGATCGCCGGTGTACACCTTATACTTGACTGTACGACTTCAAAACTCGTTTGTACTGTTTTTGCTGGCCCCCAATGCCCGTATAACTAAACCAACAACAAGCCACGAAGTTTTGCTGATTGTGCGCTGTATTCTGTGTTCGTGAAGTTTAATTCCACGTTTTCTCTTTCAGCTTTCCTTCGAAAGTAAATTGAGATTTTCAAGCACGGTCGAGGAGAATGTCAGACGCCTAAGGAAAATTCTACCTGCAGTGGCAACTCTGGCATCCTTAGCGGACCCATCGTACAGAGAGGTCGACGTGTACTTGCGGCCAAGGCTCGCGAAAATGGCCCTAATTTCAGAGGTGAGTGAAATATTTTGTAAGAGCCAAGTTTCAGAGACAATTCAAAACATCTTTATTCTTCTAACACTACTCAGGTTTGAGCCGGGTATGAGGAGATTTAATGCCGCAATCGCAATGTGAGCTTTGCCGACAAAATCATTTTCATGAATTTGTAGTTCTGTACGAAGTGAAATTTTACAGCTGTCCATTCCATCAGGTACCAATTTAATTTCTCTTTTTTTATCTTTGCCAGGTTTCATCCGTAGACATTGTTAGCCGTGCATTGTGTGGGGTGACGGGAAGGAGCTGGCATGCGGCAAAGAGCCCAGCGAAATCCTGAAGCTGGAACCAGACACGTCGCTGGAAAAAAGCATTGGTGCTTTGTTTGCGTGTGTACTACGTAAAGGACCTTGCGTATCCGGCTGCTTTTGGCAGTTGCTTGGCTTCGTTCAAGCAGTCGTGAACTGTGCGGTACCGAAGAAATTCCATGGGCGGAGAAAATAGTGAAGGATTTGTTTCCTAAACTACACTTCGTTTCAGTTAAGTACAGAGCACAGTTCGCGTGCCGCTCAAAGCGACATCAAAAGTTCATCTTGTGCCTATTTTATAGTTCCTGTGTGTGTTATTTTCTTTGATTGCTCTTCTATAGAGAGAAGCGTTCTTGTAAGTAAGTGAAAATAAAAAGTTTCACTCAAGTTTAAGATTCTTGTAAATGTTTCGTTCTATCTAACTCTTTATCTTTGATTTAAACTCTCAAGCCTCGGAGCACTCCGCACTAAATCCCTCCCTTAATTTTCTTAATGACCGTGTATATAAACAATCGCGCCGAAAGAATGCAGATCAGCGGCTTAATTGTAGGATTCGCCAGATGCACGTGTGCAAGATGCTTTATGAAAGTTTCTCCTGCACTGGCTTCCATGGCGTTTGGATTTGTGACTAGCGAAGCTTCAGGAACAATCCATAACGCTTTCATTCTGCCAACTCTACTCATTTTTGAATGGTCCACAACGAAGATCTAACGCCCCAATCGCAATGTAAGGCTTTTCGATCAGTGATTGGAGGCTTTCCTAATGCTTAGTTAAGGTGTAAGAGAGAATTTTTATTTACTTGATGCGGGATTCTCCTGCTCTATAAGATGTGTTTCTGACCGTCAGAAATTGTTTAAAAATGAAGCTGAAAGAAGATAATCTTTGGAGTGCTTTATTTGTTATTGGTTGGCGGCTGCTTGGAGGGTAAATGTACTGGTTGCCCAGCATAAAATAGCTAATTACAAAAAATCAAGTTTCAGTTTTCATCCCGCACATCTGTTGACTATAGAACATTCCACTGCGACAGCAACACATGAGCTTGCTAGCTGCACCGTAAATACAGAGCGCACTGCCGATCTCGAGCTGTGTGCAGACACCCAACATGTGCCGTCGGGTACAACATGGAAAGGGTAGCCAGTGAATTAATGAGATTGTCTCTTATTTCTTGCTTGCTGCCTGTACTGTAAACCGTATTCCGTAATTATATTCCGGCTAGCAAGCTCATTTCAGACTGTCGCAGTGTAGCATTCTATAGTTTGGACATGTGCAAGATGAAAGTGAGAGTTGATTTTCGCAATTAGCTAATTAATGCCAAGCATCAGTATATATACCGTCCAAGCCGGCGCCAAGCCCATACAGCACAACAAATATCTTCTTCCAGCTTTCATTTTAGATGATTTCTAACGGCCGGAAAGGCATCTGAAGGAGCAGGAGAATGCCGCATTAAGTAAGTAAAACTCCTCTCTTACACCTTTTCTAAGCGTGAGAAAGGTCGCCAGTCACGGCTAGCAAGCGTGGTTTGCTTAGCGTGAAAGTGCACCACGCTTAGAACAAGCGTGCAAAAAATTGCCTCCACTCACGCTTGGCAAGCGTTATTCAACCCGCGAATCACGCTTAGGAAGCGTGATTTTTCAGCGTGACAGCACATCACGCTTAGACCAAGCGTGCAAAAAATCCCCCCCCACTCACGCTTGCTACGCGTGAAAAGTTTTAGAGTGTAGGACTAGCCTTTCTCTCCGTCATAGGAGTCGGTATAACACGGAAGTAAAACGTGTCATTAAAGAAGTAGTTGAATGCTTACTGGATTTATATGAGAGAGCTTGCACAATGCTATTGACGTTTGGGAGCTATAGCACTATTTAACGATCATGCACCCACGTTGATGCTTGGTGGCAATCTCCATCCCGTCGACTAACATTCGTGATAAATGATTAAACAAACCATCGTGGTAGCTGTAGTAGTTAACCTAGAGAGCGCAGTCGGATAAAGCTGGGTGACAGCCAGAAGAGCGTCGCAGGACGCAGAACTTGGGCTAAGTTCAGCATCCCGCGGCATGTTAAGGACTTATTCAACACCACGGCTGGACTAGAGGGAAACACAGTGCGCCTCGTATGTCGCCTACACCCCGGCCGAGATTTTTCTCGGGGCGAAGCAGACCGTGAGGCAAACGTAAGCGTGAACGCGCTTTTACAGCCAGGCGAGGCAGGTGCGCGTCGCAGAGCCATCTTTAGGAGCGAAGCTCCTTTGGCCCACATCCTGCCGTCGCCATCGTCGTTGAAGCTCCCTGCAAAACATAGATGCGGCGCCGGCGCAAAAAGGCAATGAAACGCCTGCCCGCGCCGCACGCCGAGAGGTTTGGTTCTAGCGCACCAGAAATTCGAAGTTAAATGAAAGAAATAAGCTCTGTGCGCAACTCGTTATAATGCTCTTCTTCACTTTCACCACCTTTACCATGGATTGTGAAATGACAACCATCATTCTATCGCAGTACGGGCACCTTGTGGAAGGTGGTAGCTGACGCTCTCCCCGCCTGGTGCCGGCGCAAAAAACAAAAAAAAAGAAAGAAAGAAAGAAAAAAGAAAAAAAAGGCGCGCGGCGCAAAAACAGTGCGCTTTATAAACGACAATAAAATTCAGTGAAAACCATGTTTGTATATATATATATATATATATATATATATATATATATATATATATATAGAGAGAGAGAGAGAGAGAGAGAGCATCGGACGCGTTATTTGAAGGTCGCAGGTTCGGATCCTGCTGGTGGCAAGTTATCTTTTCGTCCACTTTCATTTCTTCACATTTACATTACAATTACTTCTAATAGCTTCCCCTATACTTTCCTTGGCATCTTTGTCGGTTAGTTCTCATTAATACTATGTTTAACAAAGCAAACGAGTCCCTAAGTTTGCAATTCCTTCCTTCATTCATAACGAGGGTCTCGTTCTGGCAGACTTGGTGCCTTCAGGTGGTAAGCGAGGGATTACTAGTCAGCTGCCCTCTCGTAATAAGATCACGTACTACGTGACGCCTACAGGCAAAAAAGAGTGTTCCACACTCGCCGTAATGGCAATAGGCGGCGCTGACTGACGCTACCACGTTTAAGTACACATATATACCCCATAAAGTGGACGGGGAGATGACCGCCACCGTAGCTCAGTAGTAGAGCATCGGACGCGTTATTCGAAGGTCGCAGGTTCGGATTCCTGCCGGTGGCAAGGTATCTTTTCGTCCACTTTCATTTCTTCACATTTACATTACAATTACTTCTAACAGCTTCCCCTATACCTTCCTTGGCATTTTTGTCTGTTAGTTCTCATTAATACTATGTTTAACAAAGCAAACGAGCCCTTAAGTTTACAATTCCTTCCTTTATTCATAACGAGGGTCTCGTTCTGGCAGACTTGATGCCTTCAGGTGGTATGCGAGGGATTACTAGTCAGCTGCCCTCTCGTAATAAGATCACGTACTACGTGACGCCTACAGGCAAAAAAGAGTGTTCCACACTCGCCGTAATGGCAAGAGGCGGCGCTGACTGACGCTCCCACGTTTAAGTACACATATATACCCCATAAAGTGGACGGGGAGATGACCGCCACCGTAGCTCTGTGGTACAGCATCGGACGCGTTATTCGAAGGTCGCAGGTTCGGATCCTGCCGGTGGTAAGTTTTCTTTTCGTCCACTTTCATTTCTTCACATTTACATTACAATTACTTCCAATAGCTTCCCCTATACTTTCCTTGGCATCTTTGTCTGTTAGTTCTCATTAATACTATGTTTAACAAAGCAAACGATCCCTTAAGTTTACAATTCCTTCCTTCATATATATATATATATATATATATATATA
This sequence comes from Rhipicephalus appendiculatus, assembly GCA_030522465.1. Taxonomy (NCBI): domain Eukaryota; kingdom Metazoa; phylum Arthropoda; class Arachnida; order Ixodida; family Ixodidae; genus Rhipicephalus; species Rhipicephalus appendiculatus. The sequence goes on from JALIZH010002096.1 coordinate 13,805, forward strand.
TATATATAAGGAACCCATTTGAGATTGCTTAGGGCTGCTCACAGAACATGGATAGTCGTCCTGAGAAACGTGAGCGTGAAGATGATGAAGACGATAAGCAGCTTCGCAAGGATGCGGAACCCACACCCAGAGCAGCGGCAGCAATACGAGCCCGGAAACAGGATCATGCGGTTAAAGCACGACGAGCGGAGCTACAAAGGTTACGCCGACAGGATCCTGCCGTACGTGCTAGAGCGGCCGAATCTAAGCGCCGACGGCGCCAACAGTTTCAAAACGTCCATAATCGTTCGCGTCCCATTTCTAAGGAGCTTCGCTCATCGGTTGTATTCGTACACGGAACAACTGCTAGTTTTTGGTACGGATGGATGCTATGAGCGAGGCCGACGCTTGGGCTGAGGTCACCACCTCGCGGTGTGTTAATGCGTTATCAAAATTGCACTTCTTCCAAAAGCGCCGAATGGGACGGACTCGTAGCAACGACGGGCTGCAGAATCGAACCGCGGAGGCCACGATCATGGCGCATTACTTCACTTCACAGAAGAAAAAAAAAAGTCACAGTTTCGCCACAAGGCGAAGCAATGAATGCGATAGCAACAAATTGGAATGTCAAGCGACGAATGGCAAGCAGGTCCAAACGTACAGCGCGCTGCTCACGCACACATGACGCTCGAAAACAACACGCACAGGACGAGAGAGAACTAACAACGTTCACAGCTCGACACTTAATGCGCTGCTCAAAAAAAATCGACGCACGAAACGTATTCACA
>JALIZH010002097.1:0-11517 GCA_030522465.1 Rhipicephalus appendiculatus
GAACGCGCAAATTTTTGAGCGAAGCATGTTTTCCTAAGTCTTAATATTCCTTTCATATGCATACACTCCCGAAAAAAAAAATTATAAGAGGAGGAGCGTTGATTTACACGTCTGAGGTAGCTGCTGTCAGCGCACGTGCTCAAACAGCATTTTTCGTGGAAGATTACGCCCTCTGGTGTCGAAATTATTAAACTACTGAAACAGATGTATTCCCGTAAACATTGACTTCAGCGGCACAGAGCTATGAAACTGAAACTGAAACAGGTGCCGTTTCATGAGCGTCTTTATTGACCCACACGTTTGTGCGGGTCAGGCCGTACAGGGATATATATATATATATATATATATATATATATATATATATATATATATATATATATATATATATATATATATATATATATATATACCGAAAAAAAAGTAAAAAAAGAAAACAGAAAAAAAAAAGAGAAAAAAAAGCAAAAAAAAAAAATTACACCATCTCCCGCTAAAGGGAACCATGTGTAGATGTGAAGCAGCGGGCGCTAACGCTTACACTGGCGGCGGCGTTGACGCTGGCGCTCATCGGAGCGTTGCGCAGGAGAGAAAACTGGGGAGGCGCAAAGCACGCAGTGATGGAGCGGTGTTTTCTACTGGAACATGCCAATCGCTGCTAATGGGCAATGAGAGACAGAAGACTCCGACTGGACACAGAGACCCGCAGTCCGCTTTTAGTTAACGCGCACGCTGCGAAAATTTTTATTGTTCAACAACGCACAGGAGAAATCTCCCTCACCGGCACCAGCATGGAGGTCAAGATCCATTGCCATATATACGGGGTGGCCAGTGAACGGTTGTGCAGCGCGAGCAGTCGGTTTTGTCAACCAAGAAACTCGCTAGCAGACGCTGCCTGCGTCGGCCTCGCGAGGCGAGAGAGGGCGGGGGGAGCGTAGGAGAGGAGAGAGAGAAGGGGACGCGCATGCGCAGTGGGAGTGTGGGCGCCGCGGGCAGGGATGCCTAGAGGGGAGAGCGTAGGAGAGAGAGGGGGGGACGCGCATGCGCAGTGGGGAGTGTGGACGCCGTGGGCTGGGATGCCTAGAGGAGAGAGGGGGGAGCGTAGAAGGAGAGAGGAGGGAAGGCGCATGCGCAGTGAGGGTGTGGTTGCCGCGGGGAGGGATGCCTAGAGGAGAGAGGGGGGGAGAGGAGGTCTTTATTTTAATTTTTTTGAAAGGGTTTGCGCATGCGCAGTAGGGGTGGTCACGCCGCACACCACCACCGGATTAAGCTTCGCCATAAGATGCTTCACATCTAAAAGAACAGGCGCTGCACCGTGCTCCCGACCGGGCTGCAGAAATTACGCGCCTTTTCCTTCTTCGAACCACAACCACCATATATAAATGGAGTGAAGCGCGCGCCAAATGCATTCGCATTTCCTCACGATTCCCTTCGTGGAGGTGGGGGCATTTTTTAAATGCGAATGCATTTCATAGTCGGGCTATGTCAGGCATCCGGCGTTGGCGTTGGCGTTGTCCGCGGAGGAGGAGTAGGAGGATAGGTTGAGGAGGTGTGCGCGCCGGCAGGTGTTAGATGTGAAGCATCTTATGGCGAAGCTTAATCCGGTGGTGGTGGTGTACGGCGTGACCGCCCTTACTGCGCATGCGCAAACCCTTTAAAAAAATAAAGATAAAAAACCTCCTCTCTCCCTCTCTCTCCCCTAGGCATCCCTCCCCGCGGCAACCACACCCTCACTGCGCATGCGCCTCCCCCTCCTCTCTCCTCTAGGCATCCCTGCCCGCGCCGTCCACACTCCCCACTGCGCATGCGCGTCCCACCTCTCTTCTTCTCTCCTACGCTCCCCCCCCTCTCTTCTCTAGGCATCTCTGCCCGCAGCGTCCACACTCCCACTGCGCATGCGCACCCCACCTCTCTCTCCTCTCCTACGCTCCCCCCTCTCCCTCTCTCGCCTGGCGACGCCGACACAGGCAGCGTCTGCTAGCGAGTTTCTTGGTTGAAAAAACCGACTGCTCGCGCTGCACAACCGTTCACTGGCCACCCCGTATATATGGCAATGAATCTTGACCTCCAAGGTGGTGCCGGTGGGAAATTTCTCCTGTGCGTTGTTGAACAATAAAAATTCGCAGCGTGCGCGTTAACTAAAAGCGGTCTGCGGCGGAGCTCGGCGGAGCTATATATGAAAAAAAAAAATTAAAAAAATAAATAAAAAAATTAAAAAAAACAAGAAAAAGCAAAAAAAAAAGGCGCTGCGCCGTGCTCCCGACCGGGCTGCAGAAATTAGGCGCCTTTTCCTTCTTCGAACCACAACCACCATATATAAATGGAGTGAAGCGCGCGCGAAATGCCATTCGCATTTCCTCACGGTTCCTTTCGGGGAGGTGGGGGGCATTTTTTTCTTTTTATTTTTGCTGATCTTGAATGTTGTAATGTCGCTGGTGGCTTCTGGTGACACAATGAGTATATCACCGCTATTAAAACCTATTTAACGCCAGTTCATAAAGATTTTGTCAGCACTACTTCCATTTCATTAATGAAGGAATGTGAATTCCTGTCACTCTGGCGGTAGAATCTCGGCCTTCAAGTAGGCCGCTTTGTGCGTTTCTTTTTTTTTTTTGTTTTTTGTTTCGTGAACTGCACATGCGCTTTTGCTATCTTGGAAGGTGCCGTTAGTTAATAAAGCACAGTTGCTAGTCCAGTCGTTTTGTGTGTCGCTTCTATTCTTTGTTCCGCCGTCTTCATGACTGGTTTATAGTTAAGAATCATGTAGCAACTGACCCAGACTGCGACCTTAATGCATTTTATTCACAACGATTTTCAATTTTTTTCTTTTGTAGTGATCTCCCTCGGGCCTATAGATACCACTTATACATTGAAAATATTGCGTGTATATGTTTCACTTATCTTGTTCTTCGAGTAACATGAATTTTCTCCCATTTAAACTGGCGCCTCACATTACAAGAACAAAATAAGAAAGCTTGATTTTCATGTCCGTTTTCCTCGAAACTTCCTTCATTAATGATCGTTACATGGACAGCCCAATGGATGACAGTCCATACGTTACCACACGAATTCAGGTTTGAAACTATGTTTTCCTTTGATAATTAAAATATCCACTGATTTGCTCTTTAAATTAGTTGCTTCATTTAGTTTTCACTGCTACCGTTATTGTAAATTCTGAATCCTGTAAGGGCACATAATGTTCCGCCTGCAATATTGGTTAACACCTTATTTTTCTGCATGTTCTTAGATTCACCTGAGGTTCGTGGCTTTCATGTAGAGAAAATGACCAGTCTACTCGCTATCGTGACTTATCTACAGAATTAAACTTCTTAAATCTCGTGTGCTTCCTGATACGAGAAGCATATTATCGTCTGTGCAGCGTGGTCGATAAACCACACTAACCGCCCGATTTGTTTACCAGTTGCTAGCAGGTGGCGATATACTTGGCCACAGATAGTGTACTAGAATCACGTGGTATTCTGAATAAAATGGTTAACTACCAAGCAATAGACGGTTACGTTGCTCTCGCTACTACGTTGCGTTACTTCAGGCTTCTCGTATTGTATTTGTAAAAACGAGGCACACGTGATTTTTACTTTGCAGTATTGCCGCTTGCTCTAGCTGAAGGGGAAGTCAAAACTTGATAGAAACGCATAATCATGCGTAACTTTTACCAACGTTTTTGGCGACCAACCCTTCCTACCGTCGAGCCACTTTCCTCACCGACGTATTTAATGAAGTGTGCGTTCCATTCAATGCCATTTTTGCGTTTTAGTTCGCTTTACACGTTAACAAGCTGCATAGAATTTATTCCACGGGATGCAAGATCTAATACCTCGTTCCTTGTTGCTAACGTCTTGTATACTTGAAGCTATGTTTTCAATACGCCAGCGAGAGGAGGCCGGTGGAAAGAACATAAGAAAATGCAGGTCACGCTTATTCGCTGCGCGAGGCTATAGTGTATAAGCCTGCACGTAAAGCAGTTAGGATGTCTCGTCTCAGCCAGTAATCGAGTCAGCGCTCTTCTTTCCGAACAAGCAGCATAGTGGGCATAGAGGTCGCTATGTGCGTATTTATCTTGATGCAAGAACTGTACGAAGATGGAGGCCGGAAGTAACAAGGTTGACAACAGCGACCGCGATTCCCTGCGTCTTTCGGCGACAGAGACATGACTTAGTGGACAATCTCTAGGGGATTCCTTCAAGAAACTGGCGTTGGTTGTGTGGCCCGATTTTGGCTGTAGACGAATGTACAACAAGTAGCACAACAAAACCAATTTTCTCTCGACATCCATTTTTATTCATACGAAAACCTGCCAGTCACCCCTCAAAAAGAAGAAAGTCATAATTTAGTTGGTGTAGCCTTTGTTTCTAAACACCTAGGGCGAGTACCACCTGCAATAAATAGGAGAAAAGATAATTTCATTATATGCTATCATTCCTAAAATAGGACGGTGTGAAAAGTTGAAAACTCGATAACACCGTAAGGCGACAGAGAGCGTGCAAGCTATATTTAACCAGGCACAAGAGACGCGCAAGAGAACCTTTTGGTTCTGCTAAGAAGTGCCAGCTGAACAGAGAAAGGAGGAGGTTAACACTGAAGGGAAAACATATAAATCACAAGTCCGAAAGCGCATCGAGATAGTCAAGGCAGCACTGAGAAATCACAGCACTGATAAAAAGAACTCCTCCCCGTGAAACGCGTCTTTGACTCTGATCATGCCCTCAGAGATTCGCAACTAACAGAAAAGCGTGCCCAGGCTGTCGTTACGCAAAGGTAGTACCGGGGAAGAAACCATGAACTAGTACGCTGTCGCTGAAAATATTGTGTTATCCACAAACTTCTGTGACACAATGAAGCGGATGGCACATGCCGTAACTTCTATGCAGTTTTAGAATTCGGTGCGCAAAGCATTTCGTTAGCGTTCGTCGCCACTGCGCATGCGCTATACGCTACGTACACAACAATCGCTATCTTTGCGCACCTTATTAAGGAGTTTTCGAATAGCGTACGCAAAGCTTTGCTTTTGCCTTTGCCGCAACTGCGCATGCGTCATACGCTAACCTCTTGCGGGCCCCCGTTAAGTGACGGAAATAGCGGGCGACCGCAAGGACCGCAAAGCTTTGCGTACGTTATTCCAAAACTCCCTATTGTAATACTGGCTCCTGCACACGCGTCGTACCCCATCATCTTGCGCACTCACGTTAAGTGGCGGAAATAGCATACGTGCCCAACCAACGCTATCTTTGCGTATCCTATTCTGAAACTGCCTATTACACGGCACACGTAGCTTAACCTAATCTATATCTTGAAACTACCTTATCAAACGGCCAAGAGAAAACAGTCATTTTACTGAAGTTAGGCTAACAGATATAAATACAGTTTCCGCTCATGTTCGTTCGAACGTGAAGGGATACCATGGCCTGCATTTACGTTTGGACAGCTTTTTATCACGTATGCTGAGAAAATTCCGTTCACAGGTATTGATTAAACATGTCGAACATGCAACCAGTGATGCAATATTCGCAACACGCTTTTTCATTTGTGATGGTTCTCCTATACTGAGCTCAAATTACATAAAAATGAACCTACCTTCAAAAACAGCCGAAGCCCGTGGTTCAGAGAATCCGCAAATCCAACGAAAACTAATCGCACATTACGTAACCACGTCCGTCTATCGAGCATGGAAGAAATGAAGTTGCGATGGCGTCCCACGCGCAAGCTGGTGAGTGCATTCTTCCGCCGGGAATCTTACGGCACTACGCCTAACCGTCACTCCGTCGCTCCACAGAGACACACTTGAATTCGGGTCCACAAGTTTCACACGCAGCGAAGTATAGTTTCTTCACAGCTGCGTTCATAGACCCCATGAATCACGACACAAGCACGCAACAAATCAACAGAGGGCTCGACCGGCGAGTGCGACCGCACATGCGAAATCAATGAACTTAACTGACATTGCAGAAGCAATAGTCGCGCGGATGGATACAGTCAGTGCTCAGACTTTCGCGAGGAAGTTAAACCGCTATCGCCGAGCAAATTACTTAGTTTACTATTTAACGAACTTTGAAGCCTTTATAAATGCTGATGCAATGTCGACACCACTTCCCTTTATCCTTTTGCGCGTTACTTTCTTTCGCGCAATGAGAAATGGCGTGCGCAGGCTCGAATTCCAATATCAAATCTCGGCGGTTTGTGCACGTCCGTGCATGCAGCGACCAAATGGCGCGCGCTCTGGTGCTCGGAGAGAAAACGTCTTATAAAGTGCGTTTTCTAGACGTCTTTTCTGCGACTTTTCTAAAACGTCGAAAATGGTTTAGAATCAGACAAACGTCTTGAAATACCTCTTTTCAAGACGTTGCAGCCGTAATCAAAAACATATAATACGGCTTTCCCGTGACGTTTTTAAAACGTCTTGAAATATCTCTTTTCCAGACGTTGTAGCCGTGACAAAGAACAGATATAATACCGATTTTCTGTGACGTTTCTAAAAAGTCGAAAATGGTTTAGAATCAGACAAACGTCTTGAAATATATCTTTACAAGACGTTACCAAATACAGATATAAAACGGCTTTTCTGTGACGTTTTTTAAAACGTCGAAAATGGTTTAGAATCAGACAATCGTCTTGAAATATCTCTTTACAAGACGTTACCAAAAACAGATATAAAACGGATTTTCTGTGACGTTTTTAAAACGTCGATAATGGTTTTGAATGAGGCAAACGTCTTGAAATATCTCTTTACAAGACGTTATCAAAAACAGATGTAAAACGACTTTTTTGTGACGTTTTTAAAACGTCGAAAATGGTTTAGAATCCGTTTTATCCCATTTATCCCTAAAAAAACGTTTTCTAGACCATGTGTGCTACCTGGGAAGGTCTTGTTTGTCAGCCACAGCTAACATTGGTAAGGGTCGATGTGCGATTGATGCGAGGCGTAGGAAGTGCACGAAGTCTTTGGTAAGCGTGGTGGGCGAGAAGTATACAGCCGCTACCAGCAAGCTGCTGTCCAACTTTGCGGCCCACAGTCCAAAAACTTCATCTGAGGTGTCAAATACTTTGAAGGATACTGCAGTCATACCCGTACGCAAGTAGACAGCCACTACCGCCACCATGTTGTGGTATCTGCGAGCGCCACAACAGCACTGGTAGTCTACTACTTGGAGGTGTTGTTTCGGATCCATTGAGGTTTCAGCAAGGCAAGTACAGAAGCATGCTGAAGAATTGCATCGTGATGTATGCTCTTGGTATGTGTGGCAAGGGATCAAAGATAAGCCATATGTCCGACTAAACTGAAGTTGATATTCTTTTTGGTGACGTCAGCCACCATTTTGCAGCACCTGTAGATGTTAAAATAGTAGCACGTCGGCGCGTAAGAAACATAAGCGAGAAAATGCTGAAAGCGGTTGGCTCCTTTCGGTAATTGCTTTTTCAGCTTTTATTTTTTTTTCTGTCACTAGCCTGTGTCTTAAAAGCTGTTGGACACACTGCGAACTATAGTAAAGGGGAGATGGCCAGGAAAGCTTCTTTATTCACCTTTCTATTAGTTAATCTTATTTATTTTCCTGCTGTACAATTTACCTGCTCTACAAGAAACTGTGTCAAGATATTGGCGCCTGTCTCGAGAAGGGCAAAAGTTTTCTCAACGCAATAACACTCTGCAGCGGGCGTATTTCAATTACGATCGATAACGAACAATATTCTATGTTTGTTTCATTTACTAGCGTGATGCACAAGTTTGTGCTTGTACTAGCCTCTTTGTACCGGACATCGTGGAAACCGCTAATATGGTAAAAACATCGAGGCCCGAACAAAAGACCCGCCTCTTTCTTTCGGCTTCCCTCATCCTGGGGTCAATATCCTCGTACGACGCAATAGCACACAAAGGTAGCTGTGTTGCGCACTGTGCTATTACACAATGCCTTAGTATTAAGAACTCCATAGCAAGGATATCACCAAAACGGGCAGAGGAAGCACCAACTATTGACGCTACGCTAAGAAATATTTCTTTTTTTTTTCTGGTTTGGTGTACACGCTTCGCTGCACTACAAGATGGGCTGATGGCACCACCGTTAACGCTACGTTTCACTTGCTTCTGGCTTCATCACTGACCTCAGTACGAATGGAGAGGTGTGTTGACGACTATAGCAAAAGAAGGACTTGAAGAATCACGCCGGAACAAGGATGCGAATTTGTCGCGCTTCTTGTTGCTTGGTGTCAGCCCACAAAGGCCGAATGGCGTCAAGAAGGCATGGAATTGTTAGCCCGTGGAGCAGCATTAATCAGACACAATGAGCGAGCAAAGCGCGAAGATTAGGAAGACTAGTACGAAAGAACAACAATGCTTAGGAGGAAGTCAAAGGCTGAAATGAAATACTACACTGTTTGCCACCCGTGTTTGTGATTGCGGATAGGGTGGCATTAACCCAATCTACATCAAGGATGGAGCACTAAAAAATATTGCATGGATAAATAGAAGAGAATGGTTATAGAGGGAATCAGTGTGATTAGATATTCAATCAACTAGTACACCAAGTGAATCAGGAAAGAAAGCAAATGGGGGGTACGTAAATTTGCGTTCACGAAATTTAACAAGCTTTAGCTGGCCACAGGTGCTAAAGGAGAAAACATGGACAAAACGACTTATGTTTGTTTCTTATGGGGTAGGCAGATGTGCAGTTTGAGAGATGTTAACCAGACTCTCAACCAGTCTGGATGGCCAGTCTGGATGGCCATCTCATTATCAGATGGCCATCCGGACTCTCTACTTAACCTGTCTAGCTTCTACGTCGCAGTTTTTTTTATTTAAAGGGTACTCATATTAAGAGTTGCTTAAAGGCCAACTCCGGCGATTTTTCGAGATCAATGGATCTCAATGAAATTCGCTGGGTTCGTTCCTTTGCATATTTCCGTCATTTATGCCAAATTTCAAGCCTGAGAGATGCGCTCATTGTTTGAAAATGAATTTTAAAGATTGTCTTCAAACGCCCACCCGGCTTCCCACAATTATTGGCAACATTGCATGTGTGACGTGCTGGTTTGCCGGTCGACGGAAGTGACGCAGCCGATGGGTTCGCTAACTTTGGCCGCTACAGCGTATATTCTGCTGGCCACAAGGCGACGGTGTTTGATCGGCGCTTCGCTGGTTTGGCGCGCGATTTACTGTTCTCTGTGGAGGAGCAAGTGATATTCCGCGCCGGCGGGACCAGCATGCCTTGTACGACTTCCGGTTCGTAGCAAACTACTACGTCATACGTAGACAGTACACTCGGTTGGGTTTCGGTTTCGGTATTGCGCGTTTCTGCTTATTAAAAATTATTTTCGAATTTGCTGAGCATTTCAGCTATCGGACGCGTGACAAGAGTGTTTCAGGAACATAAAAGCACCATTACCCTACACGGTCAAAAAATCGCCGGAGTTGGCCTTTAAGCGCCTCTTATAGAAAAAATCAGCAAATAGGAGCAATATATAAAAGCTGACAACCTTCTGGCTATATTCAACATCTGCAGGAATGGTCAATATGATTGTTTGGTCGTTGTTCTTGTTGTTGTTGTTTTATTGCGATAGCAATTATATGGACACTCGCGGCTGGTTTTCGCCGTCGGCGTCGGCGTCATTTGCCGTATATGTATATATATAACCGGGCCCGCCCGTTGTTCGTGAGCGTGAAAAGACGCGAGGGGGGGTGTCCCTCGAGCGACCTTCGATTTTACGAGCGGGGGCGCACGCGTTATCTCCCCTTCTCGGCGGCCGACAGCGGGCGGGGGGGGGGGGGGTGGCGACGTTCGATTTTACGAGCGCGGGCGCGCGCTTTATCTCCCCCTTCTCGGCGGCCGACAGCGGGCGGGGGGGGGGGTGGCGACGTTCGATTTTACGAGCGCGGGCGCGCGCTTTATCTCCCCTTCTCATCTCCCCCTTCTCGGCGGCCGGGCCGGCGTACCCTTCTACGTGCTGCGCTTTCGACGCGAAGAGAATTCTCCCTAAACAAGCGTGCCCGCGGGCGCGCGCTTTATCTCCCCTTCTCATCTCCCCTTCTCGGCGGCCGGGCCGGCGTATCCTTCTACGTGCTGCGCTTTCAACTCGAAGAGAATTCTCTTAAACAAGCGTTTTCTATGGTTGCGTGAGATCGGATCCAAAAAGAGTTAGCTGCCAGCCTCACTTCGTATAACATTACAATTTTTTGCTATCGCATTCATTGCTTCACCCTTGCGGTGAAACTGTGACTTTTGTCATAACGGAAGGTTAGGGGTTGCATTCCTGTTACGTTAAAAGATTTCTTTGAGAAAGTAATGAAATACTGCACGTCGTGCCAGCAAGCATCTCATTGCTTGTAAATGTGAGCATACACGCGTCCGCATTTATATTTGTAGTGAGATGTATCGCTTTACTGAAATCGTATCGTATGTTCTCTATTTGAAACAGTTAACTGTTGGGCGAGTTGGTTTTTGACATAGAAACCATCGTGAGTATTTATTTATTTATTTATTTAAACATACTGCGGACCAACATTCTGGTCCAAGCAGGAGTGGCAAAAGAAAACATCAAATGAATTGTTACAGCAAAAATAAGAATACATGACTCTGTTGCAAAGAAAAGAACACAATCATCAGTACGCTAAGAGAGGCATCACGTCTGTGAAACAACAACATTACAACATATTGGAACGCTAGACACCACCGAGATAATTTTCTAGTGACGTAGCAAAATTTTCAGTGGTAAAAAATCTCCTGAGGCAGTAAATTCCAATCTGTGACTGTTCTAGGAAAGTAACTATGTTTGTAAGCATTAGTTCGTGCAAATATCGGCGCCAATGATCGGTCATGTTTATTACGGGTTAACCTAGCAGTAGCTGGCTGGACACATGGTACATTTATTGTAATTTTTCCCGAGATAATTTTATGTAAAAACGTCAAACGGCTCAACTTTCTTCTTGTTTCTAACATCTTGTGTAACTGCACTAATGCACTAATCGAGTCGAGTCTTCTATATTTGTTAAAAATAAATCTGATTGCTTTACGTTGCACTTTTTCAAGAAGCATAATGTCCTTTTTTGTAAAAGGATACCATATGACTGCAGCATATTCGAGCTTAGATAAAATGAAAGTTTTATATGCCAAAAAAGCTTTACGCTTGAGGGAGCATGTTTTAATTTTCTTTTTAAAAACCATAATTTACGGATCGCTTTTTGTGCAAACATCTGTTATGTGTGGTGTCCAAGTAAGGTTGCAGCTGAGAGTAATGCCTAAATATTTATATTTATCTACTTGTAATACTGGACAGTCATGAAGAATGTAGGGGAATATGACGGGCTGTTTCTTCCTCGTAATGCGTAGCAGAACAGTTTTCTCAGAATTCAGCACCATATCCCACCTACTACACCAATCATCTATTGCCGTTAGCGCTGTCTGTAAAACGTTTTGATCGGCTACAGAGGATATATTTTTGAACAAAATACAATCGTCTGCAAATAACCTAATGCCTACATCCTGGGGCACAACATCGACCAAATCATTTACATAGATT
>JALIZH010002101.1:0-21227 GCA_030522465.1 Rhipicephalus appendiculatus
CGACGATAGTCGACACGGAAACGTAGCGTTCCGTCCTTCTTCTTCACCAACACCAACGGCTTCGCGTTCTTGCGTCAAACTTCGATACGGGCTCTGAGTGACTGGTCGGGCACTATCTTCGGTTATGATACGATGTTTCGCGACTGGGGTTTGTCGTATTCTTGGCGACGATGGGAAGCAGTCCTTGAATTGCAGGAGCAAATTTTTGAGCTGGTCTTGCTTCTGCTTTGGGAGGCTCGGGTTGATGCCAAAATCTGTTCCGGGACCTCGATTCGTCGAAGAATGTTCAGCAGTATCGGAGAGAGCGAAATCATTGCTGGTCTCCACGAATTTCTCGATGAAGGCGACCGTCGTACCAATGTTGAGGTGCCTATATTCGTGGCTGAAGTTTGTCAGCAGTACCTTTGCTTTTCGATCACGCAACTCGACGATGCCTCTTGCGACGCAAATCTGACGGTTCACAATCAGGTGCTGATCGCCCTCGATGACGCCTTCTATGTCAGCGGGTAGTTCGGTGCCGACGGAAATGACGATGCTGGAGAGAGGCGGAACGGTGACCTGCTCTTCAATTACATTCAAGGCATGATTCTTCGGTGTCGTGTGGGGCGGCAACGCTTTTTCTGAAGTCAGTGTAATCGACTCACACTTCAGGTCGATGACGGCGCCGTGTCGACTTACGAAGTCGAGCCTAGCCTCACATCCCTGGAGCAGTGCTGCAGAATTAGAAAGCTGGCGGGATAAGTCCGGCTATTTATAGTGACTCTTGCTGTGCAATCACCGGCCGGCGTTATTAGATGACCCTCAGCGGTCCCGATTTCAGGGCCTTGCCAAGTAGTCTTCACTTTCTTCAACTTCGTCGCAAAAGGCCCACGGACGACAGAATAGTCGGCTCCAGTGTCGACGAGAGCGGTGACGTTGTGGCCGTCGAATATTCCGTCGAGGTCGCTGGTTCGTCGTCGTGTGTTGCGGTTGGGTCGCGGCGTCGGATCGCGGCTATGTCGGTTTGCTCCGCTGCCTCCACGTAGCTTCGTTAGATCTTCTTCCGGCCGCGAATTTTCAACTTCAGGGCTCTCTGTTGACTTCTTCTTCGGGTATCGACGCGGCGTAGTCGTCGGCGGAGGGTCTTCGGTAGTTTATGGCACCTCCATCAGCTGCTGCCCTTAGTTTTCTGGATATGGGCTTACGGAACGGCCCCGGTTGAGGCTGGTGTACTGCTGTGGTCGATTAATGGACCGGTACGGTCCAGGCGATGGCGAAAGCGATGAACGTCGAGGTGCCCGCTCAGTGGTGATCAAGTAGTCGGCGATGTCGCATGGCCTCTAGCCGTGCTGTGGTGGCGGTGCGTTGACGGCAAAGCCGCGTAGGCCCATCTGGCGGTACTGGCAGCGGCGGTAGGTATGTCTAGATTCCCCGCATTGGTAGCAGAGCGGTCGATTGTCAAGGGCTCGCCAGATGTCGGTTTTCCTAGGGGCGTAGTGCTGGCAGGAAGGTGGGCGGTATGGCGTCTGTAGTGGTGGCGCCGGTGTCTGGCGGTGGAAATGGGGGTGGTGCAGCCTCTTGACGTGGACGTGGAGGCGGAGGGTAGCGTCGGGCGGCAGCAGCGTAGCACATGGCTTGCGTCTGTGGCTGTGGCGGTTGTGTGGGTGCAGATCGACTGCTGACTCGATCGCGAAGGATGTCGGCGATCGAGGTCAATTTGCGGTATTGATGAGATGAGGGTAACCGCTTGCGCAGTTCCTCCCGCACGATTGCTCGTATCGTTTCGCGCAGGTCGTCGGAGCCGACAGCATGAACTCTGGGGCTATCTTGCATCGTTCGGCGATCGTACTGGCGGGTTCACATTTCCAGCGTCTTCTCGATCGCTGTTGCTTCCAACAGGAATTCCTGGACGGTCTTCAGTGGGTTCCGCATCAGCCCAGCGAAGAGTTCTTGCTTGACCCCTCGCGTGAGAAAACGGACTTCCTTCTCTTCGGGCATGGCGGGGTCAGTGTCCCGGAAAAGTCGCGTCATTTCTTCTGCGAAGATGGTCACACTTTCGTTCGGGAGTTGCACGCTCGTCTCCAGCAACGTCGCGGCTCTTTCCTTGCGGGCGATGCTCCTGAACCTGTCCAGGAATGTGCCGCGATTCTCGAACCACGTCCTTGCCGCGTTTTCCAGGTAGAAGTAGGCGTGACGTAGCTTCTCTTCCGAGTCCCAGTGGTTGAGGCTAGCCACTCGGTCGTACGTCTCCAGCCGGGTCACCGGGTCTTCAAACGATGATTCACGGAAAGTCGGTGGCTCCCTTGGCTGCTGCATCACGACGGTGCCGGAAGTTGGTGCAGTGATTGTCATAGTTGTAGCAGTAGTGGTCGTGGCCTTGGTCTTAAGAGTCTTACCCGGTAGGGGCCCGAACTCTGAAGGCAGCCCTCGTTACCTGCGGCTAGCTCGCTGATCGAGGTGGGCGTCGATGTCTCCTTCACGACTCGGGCTGGGTTCACGGCTTAACGGGGGCGTCCGGAACATAAACGCACAGCACCTACACCAGATCTCACGTGGTCGTGACGTGGACGGAGACAGCAGTAGGCTTCTTGAAGGTGAAACTTTTTATTTAGCCGAACTTGTGGCCGCGAAACGGGAACTCAAATTACAGCAAGCAAGGCACGCTGTACACTGATATCTGCGCACAGGGCGTCGGTCGTCGATGAACTGACAAGTGGTGAAAAGCGTCGGCATTTATACGTGCGTCACAGAATATTCTACTCTTATCACTGGTTGTCGCGCAAGCTCTGGAACAAGCTCGAGTGTTCGCGTCTTGCGCGCAATCTTAACAAAACGATCTACAGTAATCGTGAAGCTTCTATAACAATTAGGCGCGGTTTGCGCTGAGCATTGCTGACAGTATTTGAGGGCGACGAACCGAATTGAGCATAGTGAAAATAAGAAACGCGCGTGGCAATAACATCATCAATATGATTTAGCTCGAGCCGGGCTGATGTTTTTGCGCCTCGGATATGAGCGTGCACGCCGCCGCACGCGAATCATCGTCATCTGTACATATCATCATCAATGTGCTTTAGCTCGAGCTGGGCTGATGTTTTCGCACCTGGGCTATGAGCGTGCACGCTGCCGCATGCTGACAAAGCTCGGTCTTAAGGTGCTTCGCCCCTAAAGTCGGACCAACGCCGACTGCAAAGCGCCGCCTAATGACCGGCGAATCAGCTGGACCCGTTGATTGGAGGCCATATCACGTGACATCAGGACAGTGCGACAGAGCAATGACAAAAGTCAAAAAGATGCTTCGCGAAACCACGATGCAGCAATTAACCACAATTCAGCAGTTAAACAGCACTTGGTACTCACCCCAGGTACTCAGGACGAGAAAATATAGCCCGCTGAGGTTTGGCGTCGAATATCGTGCCTCAGCGCAGTCACTAAAAAAAGAACGAGTACCCACTACCGAGCGTTTCTGACGCTCTCGATCAAGCCTGCAAAGTCAAGTATTCTTCTTCGATGGACTTGAAGAGCTGTTAGTGGCAGACCCAAGTCGATGAAAGGGACCGAGAAGGGACCGCATTCAATACACCAGACGGCATCTCTGAATTTAATCGTGTCATTCGCACTTAAGGCATGAACCTCCCTAGTTTACCTCGACGACATCGTCGTGTTTGCTGGAAACTTTGCCGAACACCTTCAAAGACTATAGGCAGTAGTCGAATCAATGAAATTTTCAGGTCTGATTTTAAAGCCGGAGAACTGCGGCTTCGATAACGAAGAACTTCTGCTTTAAGACGACGTGGTTCATCGCGACAGCACGTGCCCTAACCCACAGAAGACAGCCGCTATCGGAAGCTTTTCATCGCACCCTTGCATGAAAGCCGTCTGCAGGTTCTTGGAGCGTTACGTCTAGAACAGGCTTTTTGTCCTCAATTTCTCACAAATAACAGTGACCCTCACTCGCCGCAAAAAGCTGACGCAAAGTTTTACCCTTGCATATGAAGGTATTTTTAGCAATGTTTTAACGTGATAGCGTTAAAGAGCTCATTTCGCAGAAATTCCGGCGTCGGCGTTTGTGCCGGTGTCAGCGTCGGTGGCGGCGTCGTTGGTTGTGAACGAAAAATCATCATCTTGTCCGCGACCGAAAATCGAGAAGCAAATAAAATAAATAAAAATTTCAGGGTCCCAGTGAGGATCGAACCCAAGCCGTCTGCGTGGCAAGCATGTGTTATACCAGACAGCCACGCCTCCGCTCGGGATTACATTGAAAATAACTTCTGCTTGGAAATGCAGAGAAAATAACTTTCATGCTTTACAAACACACGCGTCCTGTATACAGGCGTCACAATACAAAATGCAATGTCAAAGTAATATTGCGTGGTACGAGCCTACATTGCCATCGGCCGTCAGAAGATGTGAATATCATAACGACATTGTGGCTCAAAGCCGTCCACTCATTACAAAAGGCACACACGTTACTGCGCGTATTCCCTTAAGACCATGTAGTGGTTACATAGTAAGTTCTGAAAACATTTCCCGCATTTCCCGCGCATAATTGCTGGTGGTTTAAAGCATGCTACCCATTACATAGTATGCACTAAGTGATTGAAGTACGCACTTGAGACAGGGATATCGCTATCGCGTTCAACTCTTAAAAACAAAGTTAAGGGTTCCCCCCTCTTTGTTTTTTCTTTTTCTGTTGCGTGACTGCGTGAAATGGTAATTTGGCAGCATCTTTTTTCCTTGCCTACATCATTGCTCGGTAGTGAACATGTTATCTGACCAAAGCAATTTGGAATGGAGATGTTTGATTTTGCCACATTTTTAAAATTACTGTACGAATATTTGTTGGGATAGAGATTAAAATCGCATGCGTTTAGTAGTTTGCATAAAATGACAAACCGTATCAAATACAATTTATGCAGGTAAACTTAAATCTGCCTTCGAAAACGGTATAACCATCAGATTTTTCTAGTCAATGAGTACCAACGACAGGAAAAAATTATCAGTAGTTTCAATTTCTTTGCAGAATTGACACAGGAGTGATTACCTCAGACAAGCCCAGTGTATGTATGTTTAATACTGAGTCGGAGCAACAAAGTCTGGTTATCGTAATTTCAGATTGTCTGGCTTGACTCCATTGAAGTTTCTTTAGCATGCGCAGTTCTTCCTTTCATTTTATGTGCCTCTGCCCACGCATTGTACCCACTACTACAGGTGGCCTTACTTTAACTTCCGAAGCACATGAAGTGAAGGGAAGCTTTGGAAGTGTATCTGAAATTAGGGCATCGCTTTATGAGCTGCCATTCTTCGTATTGCGGGGAAAACAGCTCACATGTTTCAGTGAGCGTATGTATAAGTGATTTGACACAGTAGAAAGGCTATAAGATGGTTTGGGTCCTAGCAGAAAATATTTGGTGCACGAGCAATAGCAGTGGTCTTCATAATGAAATTTTTCACAGATGACTCCAAATTTATGGAGACATTCTATGACATTACAAGACAAATGGAAGACAATACATGTGTTCGCTTTATTCGAAAACATCGCAACTATCGAGCACGAGACGCGTATTTTATGCCAATGGGACGGTGAGTGTTCTTACAGAATTGTAGTTTCCTACTCTATCCCCATCGGTGACGAGATAAAGTAAAGTGCAGGAACATTACCCCATATGCTTTTTGAGCAAGAGAATGTTGCTTTAGCGGAAACAATACAATGAAAACAAATGCTTTCATTTCTCACGCAATTTGACCATGGCCGCTCCATGAAAACACACGGTGCGGCCTGCCGCGTGGAGCGGAGACCTCTACTCCATCTCACAAATACCTTGCAACACTGCCGAAGCTACGGGGCGTACACAGGCAGTATCCTTTCGCAGCACATATAATAGTTCCCGGCTGAACTGTTTCATTATCAACGAGGTACAAGGGTTTTAGCTGTGCTTCTCGCATGACGCGTTGCAGCGATACGTGCCACGTTAGGCCCTTCGCGCATGCACTTCGCAATTTCTGATATGGTATGGTATGGAAAAAACTTTATTAATAAATGTCCGAAGGCGTGTGCCCTAGCACACGGCGGGCCGCTCCCACGACGGGACAGTAAGGCCGAGACCTACTGCCGCATCGTGGGCCCTCTGGACAGCCCAAAGTTGTGATTGGGTGTCCGGACTCCTCAGAGCGGAGCCCCACTTGCTGGCCGATGCTGTATCAGTTCCACGTACCGAAGGGCACTCCTAGAGCATGTGGTGTAAGGTTTCGAACATGAGTTAGTTAAATAAACATCAGGATAAAGCTTGTGGAGAAAGGCAGGGTTGGGATACGTTTCCGTTTGAAATAATCTCAATGTCAGTGCCTGCGCTCTATTTAACTTCCTATGTGGAGGTGGAAAAACTCTCCTATCCATAGCGAAGTGCTGGGTAACTTCATTGTAAGTAGTTGGTGGATCTCTATTTACCAAGTCTCCCGGTTGACCCAGAGGTCCTCCATGGCCGCGGACAGGTAACCCTCGCGCCCTGGAGTGGGCCAACTCATTGAGATTGATAGTTCCTTCTCCAATGTTTCCCATGTGAGCCGGGAACCATGTAAGGTTGTGTGTTGTGTCTTCTCACCGAGTATTTCTTTGGCCTCTTTGCACACAGCGCCAACACTGAATGCCCGAATGGCCGCCCTAGAATCACTAAATATATTTGCATGATTTTGATCTAAGAGAGCTAAGGCAATGGCAACCTGCTCGGCGGCATTAGCACTTCGAGCGCATACCGACGCCGCATTAATTCTAACCCCCTTTTGGTTAATTGCCACTACCGCAAACCGGTCCCTATTGTCTTCGTATTGTGCCGCGTCTACGAAACAGGCACCCCCGTCGAGATCCGCAACTTGTCGGAGAAGGGCCTGAGCTCGCGCTCTCCGCCTTCCTACATTTCGCTGGGGATGCATGTTCCGCGGGGCAGGTGAGTTGATAATATTCTCTTTCTGATCCCTCGTCAACCCTTGGTACAGAGCATCAATCTGAGCTGGTTGGGTACCCATATCCGCGAGAATCCTCCTCCCCGCTTTTGAGCCAGAAAGCCTAATTACCTGTGCTCTTTCTTGCGCTTCAGCGATTTATATATAATGCAGAGATTACCGGCTGGTATCCGTAATAACCACCCTAACCGCGATGACGTACAGCAATATGGCAGCCTCCATACACCCCAGACCATCCGCTTCCATCTGAATTCATGCTTCTGACTGGCTCTGTGCCCGGACACAAAGAAATAAGTGGTATAATCTGCCATCGCTTAGTCTCATCTAACGCTGAGGGCACAGCATCAGGTATCTTTTTGCGCTCTTATCTAGATCGCTCGTTTGTTTTGATGCTGCTAGGGCTACCGAGGCGCTGCCGAGCTGTGAAAGTGGTTTGATGTTAAAGGAGCAGATGTCGCCACAACATTAGCGTCGGTGATGCGTTGACGATGCGAAACACCCTGAATGTTTATATTGTTTTCTGTGCCAATGATTTGCTGTTCCACCTAAGAATGTTACGTGATCGCTGCTGAAAGTGCGTCGACCATGCTGTCAAAAAAGAACTCGGTGAAAACGCCAGTAAGAACGCTGTTATCAAAAGAACCGCGTTCCTCACAAACGCCAGTGAACACGTCCTGTACAAGCGGGTTTCTGAACATAAAGAAACGGTGAGGTGGCGTTCCCGCAGAGCTTTTTGCGTTTTGTATTAACTGCAAGGAGCAAGTATCGACAAGGTAGGCGAGCTTACGCCAAAGAGACGACGAGCAGACGACGCGATGCGCATGAACACGTCTTGAAAGAGCTTTCGCCTTTCCTATTGGCTATCAAGACCTCCAGCTTCCACAGTGCTGCAAGGTACTTCTGAGATGGAGTATAGTGCTCCGGACGCCTAGTGCTCCCGGCTGCCGCCGCGACACCACTAGTAGGGGGAGGCTCTGGGAGGAGACCGAAAGCGAGAGCGCCGGAATTATTGCGGCTGATCGCGGCTTGACAGCGAAACTACTGTGCGGTTCTTGGTTTTAAAAGGTTACGATAAGCTTACTACAGTGTTAATGATATCGGTAAGCGTCCCTACCGAATGTGCGTCAGCGAGTCTTGAACCTAAATATAGCAAGCGTTGGCTTTATTTGAAGTGGCTGCTTGGGCGCGTTGTCATTATTTCCATCCCTTTCTCTCTCTTTCGTTGCCATTGCGCTGTTCACACTCAAATATGTTCGTTCGCGGTAGAGTTATTATCGCAACAGGAGAGTCGTTCAAAGGCAAGTGCGCTTGTATTTCCGAAATGATTGTGTTTCACAATCCCTTGAAGAAAAAAAAAAGCACCGTTAGCATCACGGGAGTCATAATTGCTTTTTGCACGTGTACTTTCTTGCACTATTTCTGGTCTCCTGGTCATTTCGCGCAGTTTAACAACGTCTAACTGCAGTGAACCAACTAGCCCGCCAGAACGTCTTAGTGGGAAAAATTGCCATGTTCTTAGAACTACAGGCGCAGCACTTTCCTAGCCAGAAGCTTTGACGCCAGGCCACCGAGATGCTCATCTGTCATGTTAACATTTCCTGCCCAGAAGTTGGCTAGATGCGATTTCTGAGGAAAGCTTTGTAAACTTACATGGCGTGATCTTCGCCCCCTTAAGTCTGCTCGCAGCACAGCAACACGTGTGCCAAAACTGCAGATGATAGCAGGTCGCAAAACTTGTCACTTCGTCTCACGTCTGCTATCTTCAGGACCTTGTCGATTTCATAGTACCAATATGTATGTCATATTAGCGCTCTCGAAACACGAAGTACAATCAACAAGAAGGTTAGAAATCGAGTTTCTAGAAAGCGCTGCGTGTTAGCATCTTCTTTCTCTGTTTATTCCTTGTGTATCGAGTGGGACTTAATAATCATATTGATAGGGGCGTGCGAATTTATGAAAATTTCGAATGACGACTCGACTAGCGTTCTGTTCGATTCGGTACTCCAATCGAATAGCGCATATTCAGAATACCGAATATTTTTCGAATAATTTTCGAGAATATTGAGCACCGACGGGAAAACCCCAAAGGAAGGAAACGGCCAAAGCACCATCAATTCCTGTGTTTGTGTTGTAATAACTGAAGGAAGGGACGACTGCCCTCTGCTTTAGAAGTCTAACATTTACACATATATACATGAATAACAATAGAGCGAGTTGTTGTGTCAGTGTATATATATTCTGCCGGTACAGTATCCAGCACTGATGGTTATATCTACAGCTGCTGTTTGTGTGAAGGCACATGTTGTTATAAGTTGTTTATCTGTTGCATCGCATAGCTATATGTGTGGTGCTCAATTCAGCATTGTTTAATGTTATGCTCAGTTTTAATAAATAGCACCTTCAATACGGTAGTCGCTCCTGTATTTCCACCTACCGTTACAAAGCACCTGCCGGCTCAGTCTGCACTCACAGAAGAGGCAAAACTCAGAGCAACATTGATAATACCCAGGAAACAGTAAGTATCCTTGACTTATTATTGACCCTGGGAAATGGTCACCTATCCGCGAAAAAGGCCCATTGAATTGGAAACTCTGTACAGCTTTCGCGGCGAGTCGCCTGTGCTTTTTTTATTGTATTTCCAAATAGCGGAAGCTTCCCTCGCTTTTTTTTTTTATTGTCAGCATGACAATAAAACATTATTAGTAGTTTTTTTGTTGGGCAGTATCGCTCGCGATATGCTCCCGCACGATACGCAGGACCGTGGCACTTCGCGCATGATAATCGATGCCAAAATCGCACCCTTATAAATGGGTTCGAGCCCAAGTACGCTTCAAATGCTGCGTGTTAGAAACTTTGCACTTGGGACGCTGAGAGTAGAAAAAACAGCTACCAAAACGCCCATAGAGCGGACATGAAGTCAGTGCTGCCGGGTGTGGAGATCGCGTAATCACGGCACAGGGTCGCACTGCATGAAGCGAGAATATTCTGCACATTTGACTTCCCTGTATTTGCTTTCGAACAACGTAAAACAAGCTGTCTGTGTGTCGTGCCTGTTTTCTCGACCATTAGTTGCAAATTAACTCAACAATGTTGGACCTGATTGCGCAATGTGACTCCCGAGTAATCAATGTTAAGGAATATATAACGGAATGAATGTTCATGTGCATAATTTACAAAATATTCCATTTTACAATTTGCGCTTCATTGTTTCAGTACAGTTTGTGATTATGGTAATTTAGTGATTTGCCGTGTGGATGCCGATGCCACTCGGCTGCCGAAAAATATATAGAGGCTGTTCCTGTCGGCTCTGCCAAAATGGCAACGGACAAAACAACTGAAGGACTTGCCACAGGCGTATTCATAAGAAAAAAATCTGGAGCATGGGCATTCTCACGATGCTAATAAGCACTCAGTATCTGGGTGCTTAAATTACAACTAGCACTCTTTGCCTTGATACCTGAAGCCAAAAAATGAGATGCGTGAAGCCAAGATAGGTGACGCCTCTAGGTAAATGGTGAATAACAAGCAAAAACGATTCAACATAATCAAGCAGCAAACAGCAAAATAGACACTGCGTAAGAGTGCGATAAAAAACTCGCAGGGTTTCTTATGCATTCGCCCGAGACGAATTAAAGGTGAAAGCCGTCTTCTTTTTCTTCAGTCTATGTATCGGTCCTACCCGCGCTCTTGCGAAAGTTTTCTGCGCCTAATGTGCTTTTGCACTGGTTCTATGACCGGAAGCATTCCAAACTTTCAGAACCTAGCTAACCTGGTTTTGCTCGGCCTCCGTGATTGGCCCACCACTCACGGATGCAGTGCAAAGCGACGATGTCGTGTGACGACGTGATCATGAGACGTCATGATGACCTGACATATTGTGATGATCTGTGATTTCACGACGACGTCATATGGTGGCGCCATCACGTGGTGATTTTTGCATCACTCTTGTTGACGCCGCCGCCGCGGGCCGCGAAAGTCACCGACGGTCAGTTTTTGTGTTGTTACGGGAAAACTTTAGATGCCTCATCAAACGTGAAATTTGACCGTCGGCGTCCCGCGTAGGTGGTGTCGAGTGATACGAAAATTCATCATCACGGGATGACGACACCATATATGACGTCAAAGATTGCCAAAAAATTGTGAGGTCATTAAGACGTCACGTGACTCCAAATGAGCACGTCATCACATAACATTCTAGCTTGGTCAAAGATGGCCTTATCACGCTGGCAATGCCGAATCATGAGATACCTCCGAACTTCGAGGCAGTGCAAAACCTCGTTAGGTGCAGCAAGCTTTCCAAGGGTGGTGGAATGGCGGCGGGCATGGGCGTTAGCAGGGGGGTGCAAAAGCAGCACTTTCCCCCCTCAAGTCAAACCAGAACTTGCCGCCCATAGAAGCTTCACCAGTGCTCTCCCCCTCCCCCAGCCGCGATGCAAGACGGGTCAGCACACAAGGCAAAATCCTGCTGACACTCATAGACTGGCAGAGTAGGATGATTACATCGACTAAGACGAAAAGAAGATGGCTCTCGCCTTCGAGTCTTCAGCGAATGCATAAGAGACGCTGCGAGCTTTTAACAGGGCATCTAAGGCTTTCGCCTTTATGAATTCGCGTAGTTACACAACATGCCTCATGTGTGAAGTCCCAGCCATGCAATCACAGTGAATGAGAACACAGGCATCTTAACAAAGGTCAAACTCAGCTGCAGCATCACAAAAATTCAAGTCCTGAAGTAGCACCGCGCAATGAAACGACACATCCGGTGTCTTTCGCGTGTTATCACATCCAAGAATAGAACAGGTTCGTCCGCCGCTTTCCTTCTTCTTCAACATGTTCAGTGATGATTCTGGCTATTTGGGACGACGACAGTCTAGTGTGCGTGAATTAAAGGCGGACCGCATAAGAAGTAGCGATTTCTTCACAACAGCAGCACCTTACACCACCCGAAACCATTCACGGCGCGCGACGAAAGCAGGCGAAACCGGGAAAAGCGTCTTCTCTGCCCGCCGGCGCTCCACTCGCCCATAATGCCCCAACGCCGATCCACCGGGGGAAGGCGCGGCGCTGCGATTTCTGGAAAGGACCATTGTGGTATCTTTTAAATGCGAAGCATTTCTTAGCGAACTTCGGCGACTTTGAGCGTATCTATCTATCTATCTATCTATCTATCTATCTATCTATCTATCTATCTATCTATCTATCTATCTATCTATCTATCTATCTATCTATCTATCTATCTATCTAGGCGCCTACGACTTTGTGATCTCCCGGCCGTATCGTTAATGGGATTTATACCAAATTTGGTATGGCGTAACATGACTCTATGACGAACGTAAATGGCTGGTCATATCATGAAAATCGTGACTGACTTGTCATGAAAAGTATGATTTACATGCCACGCTCATGGTGCACTCGCGGCCGTTTCGTTAGCTTGATATACACCAAACTTGGTATTGAGTGACGTGACTGTATGACGAACATAAATGACAAGTGGTAATATGAAAATCATGACTTGTCATGTGCGACATGACTTGCATGCCACGCTCATGGCGCGCTCGCGGCTGTTTCGTTAGCTTGATATGCACCAAACTTGGTACTGAGTGACGTGACTGTATGACGAACAAAAATGACAAGTGGTAATATGAAAATCATGACTTGTCTTGTGCTACATGAGTTGCATGCCACGCGCATGGCGTGCTCGCGGCCGTTTCGTTAGCTTGATATACACCAAACTTGGTTTTGAGTGTTGTGACTGTATCACGAACATAAATGACAAGTGGTAACATGGAAATCATGACATGTCATGAGCGACATGACTTGCATTCCACACGCTCATGGCGCGCTCGCGGCCGTTTCGTTAGCTTGATGTACACCAAATTTGGGATTGAGTGACGTGACTGTATCACGAACATAAATGACCAGTGGTAACATGGAAATCATGACATGTCATGAGCGACATGACTTGCATTCCACGCTCATGGCGCGCTCGCGGCCGTTTCGTTAGCTTGATGTACACCAAATTTGGGATTGAGTGACGTGACTGTATCACGAACATAAATGACAAGTGGTAATATGGAAATCATGACATGTCATGAGCGACATGACTTGCATTCCACGCTCATGGCGCGCTCGCGGCCGTTTCGTTAGCTTGATATGCACCAAATTTGGGATTGAGTGACGTGACTGTATGACGAACATAAATGACAAGTGGTAATATGGAAATCATGACATGTCATGAGCGACATGACTTGCATTCCACGCTCATGGCGCGCTCGCGGCCGTTTCGTTAGCTTGATATGCACCAAATTTGGGATTGAGTGACGTGACTGTATGACGAACATAAATGACAAGTGGTAATATGAAAATCATGATTTGTCATGTGCGACATGACTTGCATGCCACGCTCATGGCGCGCTCGCGCCCGTTTCGTTAGCTTGACATTGACCAAATTTGGTATTGAGTGACATGACTGTATAGCGAACATAAGTGGCAGGTGGTAACATGAATATCTTGGCATGCGTGTCATCTACAACGCCATTTGTATGCCACGCTCATGGTGCGCTTGCGTCCAGTTCGCTAGATTGATATACACCAAAATTGGTATTGCGCGACGTGACTGTATGACGAACATAAATGACAGGTCCTAACATGTCAAACATGACATGCAAATTCTGCAAAGCAGGATTTGCTCCTTCCTGGCTGCTTCGCATTACATCGATTCCCACAGGGCGTGGGATCTGCCGGCTTTTTTGATTAAGAGCACTCGTACTGTTCCTTTCCTAAAGATGTGTATTTGTTTCAACAATATAATAATATCTCGGGCCCTTTTTTATTATTAAATGCATAGCTCTGTCGAAAATGGTTTCCTTAATACAGACTGGTGGGCTAGTTGGTACATCGTATCTAAGACTTAGCGCACGAAAACACGAGGACGCAAGGTAGGGATGAGGACACAGCGCTACTAACAAGTGATGTTTATTTTCACATGGAAGCATAATATACCCAGATGTAAAAGGAAAGGGTAACACCACACACCATATCGCATTACAGCAACCGCGCCACCACTACCGCGACAAGAACATTATCTCTTTCTCTGATAACGATACAGAAGGGCTGCTCACACAACCTTCGCTTCTGTTAATTGCGAGCGCCTCTACAATTTCCCTAGTCATCTGATCTCCATGTCTTGCTATCACTTTCGTTCTATTAAAACTGGGCTTGCAACCACATCGCATGCAATGTGCGGCCAGATGCCCGCTCGTTGCCAGTTTGCTGACATTGTAGCAGTGTTCTCGTAGGCGCTCGTTCAAACACCTGCCCGTTTGGCCTATGTACTCTTTTCCGCATGACAAGCTGATGCAGTATACAACACCTTCCGTGCATGGTACGAACTGTTCACGATGTTTTTTTAATACAGACGGTGCGCTCCTGAGTGGGATTGTTTACACGGCCGCACAACCCAGATAGCTTCAATGGTGCGGAGAAAACAACGTCCACACCTACTCTTCTACCAACCTTCTTGATGCCTTATCTTCACAGCCTAAGCCACAATCTCAAATTCTTGGCCCTGTACTAAGACCACATGGTCTTCGTGATCATTGAATACCATCAATCAACATTTTGTTGTACTAAATCTTAGTCCCAGAGCCTCGCCTTCTCTTCCGCATATATCTGTCAGCCGCTGCATATCATCTTGACTGTCCGCAAATAAGACAATATCATCAGCATAAAATAGACCTGGAAGCTGCTGCGGAACCATCGCGTCAGCCTGTTTGTGTGACAGATCAAATGCAATGTTGCTACCTTCTAGCGCTTTTTCCATCCTCACCATGTACAGCATGAATAACAGCGAGGACAAAGGAAATCCCTGTCTCAGCCCCTTCCTAATTTCAACGCTGTCCTTGCTACTTATTCCTTCCCATTCTACACAAACTATATTTTCTCGGTATATCTCCCTCAAAAACTGTATACAGTCGTCGCCTATGCGCACTTCCTTCAATATATCCCACAAAATTTCCTGATTAACGTTGTCATACGACCCAGTGATGTCTAGATAAGCTACGTACAAGGGCATGTTTTCTTTTTTAGATATTTCTATACACTGAGTAAGAACAAACATGTTATCGTCTAACCGCCTGTCGATTCGGAATCCATTCTGTACTTCTCCCAAAATATCATTTTGCTCTACCCACGTTTCTATTTTAATTTTACTGCCTGCATCGTCAACCTGTATAGCACCAATGTAATGGTTAGCGGTCTATACGAGCGAATGTTATCCTTTTCTCCGCTGCCTTTATAGATTAAGTTCATTCTACTTTTTCGCCAGCTGTCTGGTATTTCCCTCTCCTGTAAGCACTTTTCTACGGCTTTCAGCAGTGCTTCTTTAGTGTTATGTCCTAGTTCGTTAATGAGGCTGACGGGAACCCCATCTAAGCCCAGAGTAGTGCGCTTAGGAATGTTTCCTTCGGCCTTCTTTCGATTGAAATTCTCTAGTTCTACACCTTCGTCGGTTGCACTCTTTTGCGTACTTTTACTCACCGAGGGAATCTCCTGGGCGACCTTTTTAAACGAATCGGCTGTTATCTTTCGGATGTAACCTAGCGCTTCATACCCTTCC
Organism: Rhipicephalus appendiculatus; assembly: GCA_030522465.1. Classification (NCBI taxonomy): domain Eukaryota; kingdom Metazoa; phylum Arthropoda; class Arachnida; order Ixodida; family Ixodidae; genus Rhipicephalus; species Rhipicephalus appendiculatus. The sequence continues at coordinate 15,557 of JALIZH010002101.1, forward strand.
AGTTGATTTCCTCCTTCATCTACCATATGTTGTTGCATTGTGACAGACTTCCTACCCAGCGCTTTTAGGTGCCTCCAAAATATCCTAGGCGCGGCGTTCTTTTTTTCGCGAATCTGTGTCATCCAGCGTTCACTTTCACCTTTTATTTTTGCCTCGACTAATTTCTGCACAATGCATTTTTGCTCTAAATATATTTCCCATATTTGGTTGACTTCGTCCTGTGGCCGCTTCTCCCTTTTTTGCCTGTCAGTGCTCCCGTGATGCCTCACGTCGATTCTCGATCGCTTCCCGGATTTCTTTGTTCCACCAACTTTTTGGCTTTCTCTTTCCTTTCCAACAAATAGTTTTCTTTTCTTTTTCTCTTTCTTTCGTGATTACATGTAGCAGCTCGCTATACTTCCAGTCTTTGCCTGGTAGTTCGCCTACTTCTTCCTCAACTCTTGCGGCTATATTTGTTATTTGTTTCTGATTTACATATGAGCTGCCAAACATTGATTCTATGTTCTTAATTTCAGTTTTATATCCCATTTGTAAAGTTATGTGCTTATGATCACTACCCAAGCTGTTAATGCCTTCCTCGTCTATTCTCATCTCTCTAAGTTTGTCATAGATTCCTTCTGTCATGAGACAATAATCAATGCTCGATTGCCTGTTTCCGACTTCCCACGTGATCTGTCCCTCACGCGTAGGCCCCGAGTTAACTATCTCAAGACTATGTTGCTCGCAGAAATCTAGCAATAACTTGCCATTGGTGTCTGAATAACCGTCAAGGTCATCCATGTGAGCATTCATGTCCCCCAGAAGGATTATTTCGGCATCATGACCAAATTCTATAATATCGGTGCTTATGCACTTCACTGTCTCCAGATTCTTTTCTCTGCAGTTATTCCCCGTCCACTAGTAAGCTACACCTAGCCCCGTTTTCTTTCCACCTACTGTGCCCGAAACCCCTAGGAGCTCTGAACGCATTTGCTTCACTCTATCCCATTTTACTCTGCTATGAATTAGCATTCCAACACGCCCACCTCTCCTTCCTGATATTATCCTGTTACATCCCTCCCAAATTTAATTGTCAGTATGTGGTGGCTCTTCCAAGTTACTAAGGTGTATTTCTGTAACCGCATAAACACCTACCTGTTCCCTGTTTAACTTCCCCCTCAATCTCTAACCATTTTGCCTTTTTTCTGCCACCCTGCATGTTAATGTAACTAATTGCAACACGCGCCTTCTCCCTTCTTTTTTTACCTTTTCTTTGGTATTTCGCTGTACTACTTGTCAAAGAGTCCCCCCTGGTTTATTTCGTCATTACAAGCTACCCTGGACACCGAAGGGCCCGCGTGCCCCCCAAAAAAAGCTACTGCGCGTCCTGCAAGTTGCCAACCCACCTCATGACCAAGCCTGCTATCGAAGTGCATTCTGTCTCTTTGAAAACCACCCCACCTGTGCACCTCTGTTTATTTCCAATACGTCGATGCCTATCTCTACTCAACTGTCATATCTCTTTGTGTGCGTCGACAACCGCTCTTTGCAGGTTGCCATCACGCACCGGTACTCTCCCGTATTGTGCATACCACTATCTGCACCTGAGGGGGAATGGCGCGCATGTCATCGACCCCTTTCGCCAATATGGTCGTAGTTCGGCTGATGCTTCATTCAAGACATCGTTTAGACCTCCCGCAATTATCACCAGGTTAGGTTGCGAGTTCTGCGCCTAGCTTTTCTCATCACTTATCCCAACCTATGTCCCGGGAACGTCCCTATTAAAACTCGTTTGTCGCCTCTCACCCTTTCCTTGACTGATTGTGCGCAATTAACTAAATTCGAGTTCCCGGCGATTATCACGTGCTCGAACTTTTCTGCTGCACAGTCCCGCACCTGGCCACTGCCTCGGTTACTAGCGCGTAACGGCTGCTGTTTGTCCCCTCCCATCCCCAAAACTACTTCGCGGAAACTGAGTCCTGTGACCCTTGCACCTGTCTTTTCCAAACCTGCTTCCCCCTTCGCGTCTCCCACTACGAGGGTCGATGCCCCCGGTTCCCGCCGTCGCTCGCTTCCTTGTTCACCATGACTGCCTTCGCTAACCCTCCTCGGCTGACTTAAGCCTTTCTCCTATAGCCATCGTTTTTTCTCACTCTGTCATCGACGCATTCTCCAGCTCGGTGATTCTTACCATGTGCTAATTCTGGGCAGCCATCATTATTTCCATTTTCGCCTCTAACTCACATTGCTTACACTTGGCGTCAGCTTCTTCTGCTTTCTCATCCGCACAAACCTGTATTTTCCATCCCATTCCGCACCCGGAACACTATACCGTCTTTTTGACCATGGCTAGATCGTTCACACGGCGCATTATAGTATACACTTAAAGCCAAAAAGGGACCTAAAGCTCCGCAAGTATGCTACACTTCAAAACACATGTGTACCCTTCAGCCAGCTCGTGGCCGAACAACAACAAAAAAAAACCAATCGACTGTCACACAAGGAACAGTACAAAGTTGTAACCCCAATTAGGCTTCAATCTAGTGGCTTATGTACTCAAATAACTCATAAAAGCAAGCTCGAATCATGCAAAAAAACGTATGTGTCGCTGTCATTCCGGAGCCCACCAAAAACACGTCCGTCCCCTAGCCGATGGATGGATGGATGGATGCTATGAGCGTCCCCTTTATAACGGGGCGGTGACATGTCTGCCACCAGGCTCGAAAAAAAAAACTTTCTTTTTATGTTGGCCTAATGCCTTATCTACATTGATTAAATCTATGTTATTATAGCAAAGAAAAATATAAATTCACGGTCCATCTCTCTGCCTCTTAAGGCAGAATGACCTTATTTTTCCCCATTCTTCATTTTTGCCCTTTATCTCTACTTTTCTGCCACCAATACTCTAACCGTCTCTTACTTACTTCTATCGCGGACGTGTTCAGCTTTCCATTGTTGTCCCTAAAACCCAAGGCTTCATGTAGACTCGTGGCCACACGTATATCTGGGTGGATGTCGCCACATTCAATAAGTACATGTTCCATCGTTTCCTTAGTTCCCCCCACAGCATGTACATTGTTCTTCTTCGTTACAGAATCTCGCTTTATAGCTGCGCGTTCTAAGGCAACCCGACCTTGCTTCAAACAGTAAAGCGCTTCCCCTTGAATTATCATAAAATATTTCCCTCCTTATTTCGTTTTTTTCCTATTCGGTAGTCACTGAGAGCCGGCTTCTTTTCCATCGCTGTCATCCAATAAGTCCTCTCCGCCTCTCTGACCTTCCGCTTAATGCTCCTTGTTGCCATGTCCCCCACACTGCAAGCCGTATATTTACTGGTGAGCCTCCTAGTTCTTTTTCTCCACTGCGTGTCGACGCCTTTTTCTATGCAAATACCTGAAAACCTTCCCTGCCCATCTACTCTCCTTCATTTTCCTCAGCCTCTCTTCAAATCTAATTTTGCTCTGAGCTTCCCTCACTTCAAAACCTGTCCATTTCACCCTTTACAGCCTCATTTGTCGTCTTCCCGTGAGCGCCCAATGCGAGGCGTCTCACAGTCCTTTCATTTACATCCATTCCTGATTGCACCTCTGACTTCATGCACACCACTGAGTTCCCAAATGTAAGCCCAGGAACCATCATACCCTTCCACAGCCCTCGAAGCACGTCGTACCTACTCTATCCCCATAACGCTCTGTGCTTCATGATTGCAGCATTCCCATTTCCCTTTGTTACCGATGCTTTCTCTTGTACCTCCATATATCTATCCCCCTCATTTACCCACACTCCGAGGTACTTGCACTCGCTTACCCTCGGTATTTCTTGGCCCTGTATTAAGACCGCATGGTCTTCGTGATCATTGAATACCATCAATCCACATTTTGTAGCACCAAAACTTAGGCCTAGAGCCTCGCCTTCCCTTCCGCATATATCTGCCAGCCGCTGTATATCATATTGACTGTCCGCAAATAAGACAATATCCTCAGCATAAAATACACGTGGAATCTTCCGCTCAAATATCGCGCCTGCCTGTTTGTGTGACAGATTATATCCATCGTTGCTACCTTCTAGCGCTTTTTCCATCCTCTCCATGTACAGCATGAATAACAGCGTGGACAAAGGACATCCCTGTCTCAGCCCCTTGCTAATGTCAACGCTGTCTTTGCTGCTTATTCCTTCCCATTCTACACAAACTGCATTTCCTCGGTATATTTCCCTCAAAAGCTGTATACAGTCGTCACCTATGCCCACTTCCTTCAATATATCCCACAAATTTCCTGATTAACGTTGTCATATGTCCCGGTGACGTCTAGATAAGCTACGTATAAGGGCCTGTTTTCTAGCGAACCAGCGCCCAACAGCGCCCAACAGCGCCGAACAGCGCCTCTAGTGGTCGCCCTTGGAAACATGCGCGTTTTCTATGGGAGAGCGTTGTTTTTCGCGAATAACTAATGATAGAAGCCATCTTTCAATAAATTCCCGAATAAATATGCTCCACGCAACTATACGGACATCTTATGGAAGCGGCAACATTATTTAAGTCCAAAAACCCGTTCCAAATTGCGGCCGAAGTTTTAAGTATCGGCTGCAATTTAACGTCAAATGAGGAGGGTTTCCTGGCCACTAAAATGCGATTTCCGACGACACTGTAGCATCGATTGGTATATTCCCGGGGATTTATCAACTTCAATGGCACAGCTATCACCATGTCAGCAGCAACTCTTCAAATGGGGAAAAAGGTGTTCCAAAACTGCAGTTTTTATAACAAGGTTGCGGAATTCATTGTGGTAGATATAAAACTGGGTTTTCGTCTGCACGAGCGCGTCGAAGAGATAGCCGAGCGCGTTGAACAACGAGAGATCAACCTCGCTGATAACAGAAGGGCGAGTTTACCGGTTCCATCCCGGCTGCGGTGTCCTTTTTTTCTCGCTTAGTCTGGCAGCTTTCCGCCAGATGACATACGACGAAATGCCGGTCATTTAGTTTCGGTTCTTGTTTTGTTTTGTTTCTTTCTATCCGCACCAAAATTATCGTGCAAAAAAAGCGGTTTCATGGTATCGTGAAATACTAAAATGCTTCTAAGCGCCTTTCTCGTTTAGATATAAAGTATCCAGTCAATAAACAGACAAACACAGATAACAGAGTTCTAAAGTTGGTTTCTTAAGGTAAATGTTTATGGAGATTTTATCAATATTTTTGCCTCTGCAGCTATGCATAGAAAAGGTGTATTTGTGCGACTCTTGTGCTGCCTGAAACGTACGAAACAAAAGTTTAGCGTCGATTGTGTGGAATTAAAAGACAAAATTATACAAGTTTCCAGCAATCGCAGTTGTACTATTCGTACAATGGAATACAGCTGAAGCTATTTGACGGCGTCCATTTGAGTTATATCAAAACGGAATTTCTTGCGTACACCGTCATGGTCAGTGATTCTGAAATATATTTCAATAACGAATTCGTATTGTTTGTTCGTCGATCATGTCGTGACATTTTTACAGGAAAAAACAAGTCATGTTAACTTTTCTTGCAGACTCCGTGGACAAGAAGTTCTCTGTTAACATATTTGTCAAAGAAGACGGGTGGGCATTTTATGAATTTTACACGTTTTAGCGTTGGTTTGATTAGTGCAAGAGAACGGCAATTCTCCTCTACAGCTTTATGCTGTGAATTAAAATCATTATACTTGATTTTTAGA
>JALIZH010002102.1:0-17158 GCA_030522465.1 Rhipicephalus appendiculatus
ATCATTATCGTCCCCAAACATGACTTAACATTCTGCGTGATTCAACTGTGGGGTAAGGAACAAAACATATCTTCAATATGTATACTAAAATGAACTAGGATTATGATCCTTAAGAAAACTAACGATAGTCTTCTGAACTTTTCACAGAAAACAGAACACGATGTTCAAGGCCTGAAGGTGTGTTTGTAGGTAACCCAACGTTTTATGCTGCCACGTTCCTCTTTCTGAAATAATATCCCTAAACGGGGATGCTTGCTTTGTGGATTTTAAATGAAAAAAAATTGTAAATTTAAGTCTTTCGCCTTCTTAACTCGAGAGGTCAGACGGGTGAGATTACATTCTTGGAGCGTAGTGAGTGCCTGCTGTCTTACCGTCAATGCGGTTAAAGTTTTTCAAGAACGCTGCTTCACACTTGTCAGCGAATAGACCTTCCAAAAGTACCACAAACACCCCCTCTTTATCCGAAGCACATGCTCTCAGCCTCTTAAGCTCCGAAAATTCTACTACAAAATCCTACTATGAACACTAGTTGAGAGTCAGCGCTCGTATCACCACCTTATTTAAACTTTTTCCTCGTCCCTTTAGCGCGCTAAACTGGTCAGAACTGAGCTATCACCAACTATAGGCCAGGTTTCCCTTTAGTGTTCAACCTAGCATCGCCTAGTCAAAGCCTAGCAACGACCTAGAAGCATCCACATTAGGCTTCACAATTGTCCAGTTTCGTTGTGTGAAGCCTTTAGCGACTTAGTGCAAGCTTCATAGTTTATTTTCGATCTTCCTTCTTGTACCGCGTGGTGTTATAGAGGTAGCTCTGCTGCCCAGCGATGATGTCGTCCCGCTCGATTAGCAGCGAATTACGGCCCCTCTTCTCACACGTCTTGAAGCCGATTTCATGGAGCAGGCGGCACACAGTCCATGGCTTCAGGGGAGTAACATCGCCGCTAGCGTTGAAATCTGCGGCAAGTGCCTTCACAGCCAGACTATCCTTACGGGGAAACAAGCGGTGCGCGCAAGACCGCAATGCACGCCTTGTTAAGTCGTCGTACACCTCTGTGCGTTGTCTTTTGCCCGCACTTTGCGGGCGCTTTCGGAGAAGGGATTCCAAATATTTCGACCCTTCCCCTTTATCTACCTTTTGACGTCCATCGCCAACCTTGCGCCGACACCAAGAAGATCGCTCACTGTCGCGACCGTTTCTTGAACGCTGCGCTCTTGGTGCAGGTGCTGCAAGCGGACATATGTATAGGCGTTCCGGGTTGTCTCTCGCCTGTAGCTGTGCATGACACCGCCGGTTTTGTTTTTCTTCTACGATCAGCGTGGCGTGCATGGTAACAAACCGCTGTCTTCATTCAAGAGCGATAAAGCGCATTCCGAAGTCACATGGTTTGGCTGTATCGCAGAAAACAGAGCCGGCATGCGCAAAACCACAAACATGCGGTAGAGGGAAAACCCGTAAGCGCAGAAATTCACCGTTAGCAATAAAGCTGCAATTCACTGCTCCAGCTGACCCATAAACTCTTTCAGTTGTTGTATTCTAAAGGAAAAAACAAAAGAACTAAAATGTTATCTTAGCTTAAGACGAAGCCTACAGACGAACTACTTCACGGCGCGGACGCACTCAAAGAAGCCTGGGTCCACGCGTTGCCGGCAGGCGCAAAGCGGTCTCCTGACGGCGAGAAGCCGCACTGCTCTTGACTTGTAACCGACCATGGTCAGCCCAGGATATGCACACAGCTGCTCAAATTACATGGGAACTTCTATCCATCTCGCAAAGACGGGGCTCATAGCCAAAAAAGGAGGCACCGGCTGGTACAGGCTCACTGCTTCACACGAAAGAGATTGCTTCAGTACGTGGGATCTACCGAAAAGTTCTTTTTTCCTTTTCCTTTTTTTTCCGGGTATGTAGGATCAGGCCGCCTGTAGTAGGGAATGCAATGGAAGGGCGGAGGCAAGGGAAGAAGCGCGCACGCTTCCCCGCTCAGGGAAAAGTTCTTACGTACGCGTTCAGTAAGAGCTCGCTGCTCTAGGACTAGTAACTCTGTCTGCACCTTTAATATATTGAATATCTCCGGCCCACTTTCGTGAAATGTTTTTGTTCCACTCTACCGTAGAATATCGCCTTCAAAATACCTATAATAATCACTATATTAATGACAACTTACAGACAAAGATGACAAGGAAAGTATAGGGGATGTAATTAGAAGTAATTGTAATGTAAATGTGACGAAAGAAAAGTGGACGAAATAATAACTTGCCACCGGCAGTGACCGAACCGGCGACCTTCGAATAACGCGTCCGCTGCTCTACCACTGAGCTACGGTGGCGGTCATCCCTCCGTCCGCTTTATAGGGTGTATATGTGCATTATCTTTTTCAAATTATCTTTTCGTCCACTTTTCTTTCGTCGCATTTACATTACAATTACTTCGAATAACATCCTCTATACTTTCCTTGACATCTTTGTCTGTTAGTTCTCATTAATATTGTGTTTAACAAAGCAAACGAGCCCTTAAATTTACACTGCTTTCCTCCATTCATAGCCAGGGTCTCGTTCTGGCAGACTTGATGCTTTGAGGTAGCATGTGAGGGATTATTGGTCAACTGCCAGCTCGTAATATGATCTCGTGCTACGTGACGCCAACAGGCAAAAAGAGAGTTCCACACTCGCCGTAATGGCAACAGACGGCGCTGACTGGCGCTCCCACGTTTAAATGCACATATATACCCTATAAGTGGGCGGAGGGATGACCGCCACCGTAGCTCAGTGGTAGAGCATCGGAAGCGTTATTCGAAGGTCGCAGGTTCGGTCCCTGCCGGTGGCAAGTTATCTTTTCGTCCACATTTCTTTCGTCACATATGCATTACAATTACTTCTAATAACATCCCCTACAGTTGGCATCTTTGTCTGTTAGTTCTCATTAATATTGTGTTTAACAAAGCAAATGAGCCCTTAAATTTACACTTCTTTCCTCCATAATAATCACTGTAATTTTGAGAGCAAAGCTTTCGCAGCTTCATATGCGGTTTTGAATTGTGAGTTCCATAGTACATAGAATTCGAGCAGTCCCGGTCTTCCCTTGTTTTACTAGACTCGCACTCAAACTGTTAACTATATCGCGCATCGCGCGTAATTTTTTCGCGAAAATGTACCGTGCGTTTTCCCCAAACTCATGACAATCCTGCAATGGCTGAGTGGGAGGTGTAGCGAAGGTGCAGCAAAGTGGCTACGCAGCATAGGTGTTTCTAGAAGACAATTGACAGCGGCTACATTGCTGCTTTATGCTACGGCGCTTAGCGAGGTGTTTTATTTCCTTAGCTCCGACAGTACGCTTCTCATCCAAGCAAACAGTATATATTGACGGAGCTTCAGCTAAGTAAAATTATTTCATCGTCGTCAAGTGCGTTTTTCACCCTGATTCACGTCATTGCTTACGCTCTCAGAACTGCTTAGCTACGCCTATGAAAACAGCCATTACGACGAACGATATGTTATAGAAACGTGAAAAAAAATTAAGGCAGTTTCGCACTTGGTGCCAAGCCTGAAGCAAGTGCTGAGCTGGGCAACCTTCTTTGTTTTTATTCGGCTTTTTCTCTTTCCTGTCTTGTCTTTTTATTTCGTGTTTTCTTTTCCAGTTTTTTTTGTTGTTGTTTTTGTTCTTTCTTTATTTCTGATTATTTCGACGTTTCTTCCAATTTGTCCCCTTTCTTTCTCTCTCTTTCTATTTATCGCTTGCTTCCTCTTTTTGTCCTCTTTTTATACTCGGCTATGCCTGCGTTACGCCAAGTGACGACAGAAAACGACAGCCCCGGGCCCGCAAAGTGATCCGCACATCAAAATAGTGCCGTGTGCTTACCAGTAAGGGTTTGTCCGGGTTCACCAGCAGTTTCTCTTTGGCCAGAGTGTAGAAAGAGCACTCGGGAATTTCCACACTTGGGTACGGCGAGTAGACTACACAGTCATGGATGGGAGCCTTCATATTTCCTCGTAAGGTTCTGAATAACTGCAAGAGATTATGCGCAAAGGAATTTTAAATATTTTAAATGCCGGCGGTTTCTGCTATGAGTAAACTTGCGCGGAATGGGCAACGACGACTACGACTGCTGCAGACACAGCGGAGTGTGCAGATTAGCGCTTCCTGTTAAATTGCATACTTGCACTGAAGCCTGTTTCTGTCATACAGCGCAGCTGTTTTACAGCGAAAGCTGTTATGAGATCATAACGAGGGCTGCGTTTGGCGCATTAGTTAGCTGCCGCCGCCGGAGTCCGTATAGTGGCTATCGTACGACATAAGAAAAGAAAAACGAAATAACAAAAAATATTCAGGATGGAACGGGGGTTCGAGCCTGGGCCCCTCTCCGTGGAAGCCCAGTATAATGCCTGAGTCATGCCTGTGCTCGAAATTCCTTCAGAAAAAGACCCTATCCAGGCGTTGTGTCGGCCAAGGAACCACGTTAACATTTGTAATATAGCGTGGTGGAAGAGTAAGATAAGACCCCAGTGTCACACAATGTGAATCGTGTAACCAGACGTCACACAATACGCATTGCGTAAGGAATGGGTCGCTGAATGCTTCCAACAAAGCACTCATCCATAATTCTTCATCGTCATCAGCCACCGCATCAACAAGGTGCACATCATCATCATCAGCAGCAGCCTGACCACGCCCACTGCAGGGCAAAGGCCTCTCCCATGTTCCGCCAATCATCCCGGTCCTGTACTTTCTGCTGCCACGTTATGCCTGCAAACTTCTTAATCTCATCCGTCCACCTAATTTTCTGTCACCCCCCTCACGCGTTTGCCTTCTCTTGGAATCCAGTCAGTTACCCTCAATGACCACCGGTTATCCTGCCTACGCGCTACGTGCCCGGCCCATGTCCATTTCTTCTTCTTGATTTCAACTATGGTATCCTTAACCCCCCTGACCCACTCTGCTCTCTTCCTGTCTCTTAAGGTTACACCTATCATTTTCCTTTCCATCACTCGCTGCGTCGTCCTCAGTTTAGGTTGAACCCTCTTTGTAAGTCTCCAGGTTTCTGCTCCGTAGGTAAGTACCGGTAAGATGCAGCTGTTATATACCTTCCTCTTGAGGGATAGTGGTAGACTACCATTCATGATTTGAGAATGCTTTCCGAATGCGTTCCATCCCATCCCTATTCTTCCAGTTATTTCACTCTCATGGTTCGGCTCCGCGGTTACTACCTGTCCCAAGTAGACGTATACTTTGGGCTGGACTTGCCTTCGCAAACACATTATCATTCACGGATGTCGCTAGTTATAGATTTGTAGGCACGCATCACAGCAAGTAATCGAATGTTTCGCGCCTAAAGGTGTAGAACGTAATGACCCTCACCGCCGGCGTGGCAGCTGGGCTGCTGGTTGCGGCTGAGTGGTGCACAGCTGCTTTGGATCACTGAGAGCTGCAGACATCACTATTCACTTTTATACTTTTGCGGGTGTGTATGTTCGTTTGTTTAGTTATTTATTTTCATACTGCATACACACAGCATTTCCCAACATGCATCAGTAGTGATAAACTTGCTGATGTGAGAACCCTAAGGTATACTCGCTGTTTTGCTAAATCTTAAATCGACTAGAATTCGCGCGCAGGTTCCGAGGGTGTTGTTTTATGTGACCGATTGCCGGATATATTCGTCCTCGTGTCCTCCTATTGAATGCCTATTTAAAATATGGCTGTATTTCCCATTTCCTGAAAATACCAGCGAAAATACGGTAAGCATCAAAATGTCGTTTAGCAATCGCAGCGGAAATGACTGTACTTTGTGAAGCTTCAATTTTTAGGAGCGAAGCTCCTTAGGCTCTCACGATGTCCGTTGTCGCCATCGGACCGAAACACAGCGTTCATAGCGCGCATATGTTTAAAAATAGTTTAAAAATACTCTGTCCGTCCGTCCGGGCGTCCACCCGTGCATCTGTACTTCCGCCCGTCCGTCCATCTGTCCGACCGTGCGTGCGTCCATCCATCCGTGTATTTGTGCGTGCGTCAGCCCGTCCATGTATCTCTCCGTCCGTCCGTGCATCCGTCCGTCCGTGTATCTGTACGTCCATCCGTGCATCTGTCTGTCCGTCCGTCCGCGGATCCGTCCGTCTGTCCATCTGTGCGTGCGTTCGTCCATCTGTCCGTCCATTATACTAGTCGGCGACTTCAACGTAGACATTATAGACCTTAGGACCTAGCTTCGGTCCGTCATCAGCACTTCACTTCGTGGATATGCAGCCATTTTTTTCAGCGCCGCGAATTCAGCGTCGAAATTAGTGACCGCGTACGGTACACAAGAAAGCGTTCCATCAGTGAGGTAATTCTGGAAAATTATTCCACCGGATATCGAAAAAAATTTTTCTATTTGTCGTGTATTTTTCCGTGTTCTTGTTCTAGTTGCAGTTCATTACAGACGCGACAATATTCATAATCACATGTCCATGCATCAAAAAAGAAGAAGAAGGAGATGCCCGCGACAGCGAAAGTACGATTTCCAAGCACACCCCGAAAACAACGCCAAATTTATGAGAATGCTTCAAACGCGATAAAACCATTTGGCCTTATACGAGTTAGCTCAACGTTCGAGGCACCAATGCGCAGTCAAAAGCCCACACATAACTTGTAATAGTGTAATCTGTTACTGTGTTGCTAGTAATATACACGCCGTTTTAAAAATCATCCCAAAAGTACCCGACGTGCTTGCAATACTCACGCTGCATACACGAGAGCTGCCACTTGTCACGCTTTATTATCACTGTTCATAAAAGTCTTATTTTAGGACCCCTTGGGAAAGAAAACATCTTCCATCCATTTAGAATGGTTCGTGCACTGTGGCACGCAACATCCAGTCATCTTGCGGGACTCGCGACGAATCAGACGGGCGACAAGGCGGCATGCGCCGCGTGCACGTTTAAAAAAAAGCGCGGCGTGGGCTAAAACATGGCGGACGCGCGAGGCGAGGCGGCGTCGACCCTTTCAAAGAATGGCCACACTCTAAGCGGGAGCGCGCATCGAGGCACTCTAAGGCTCTAAGCGCGCCTAGAGTTACTGTATATGATACCTTTACCTAAAGCTAGCATATACAGTAACTCTAAGCGCGCCTAGGGTGCCTCGATGTGCTCCTTCGGAACAGGGTGGAGACACTGCTTTTGTGGACGCCATATTGGTTCAAACGTTCGCGTTCGCTGGCATTACCTGGCATGCAGATAGGGATCGCTTTCAACGAAATGCGCGGTAATTTGGCTCAGTTCATCGCTTTTGGCGGTAGGGCTTGCACATATGATGTTGGTTACAAATAGATTAGGCACTAAATATTACGCACGAAGTATTTTATGGTAAAATAAAGGCATTTAGAGCGTATCTATCGGTCTCTCTATCTCACTGGCTGCGTAGGTCCTCGCGCTCTCGCGGCCGATTGACTAAGTTGACGAGTACCAAAATTGACCTGGCATAAATCCACATTGCCTTACTGTGGCGATACTCTGTCATCTAATTGGCTAGGCATTCTCAACTTACTCAAAATAGATTTCTTTGGCATTAGCTTGTACAGATTAGCTTAACCCACTTTAATCCGAGCTGGCCTAACGTGGCCATGTTCAGGCATATCCAACAGGCAAGATAATCTCACTCCAAATTCGTTTGTTTGTGGTTAGCTTAACGCGGATTAGCTTAATCCGGCTTAATCCACACTGTTTAGTGGCCATACCCTATGATCGAACTGACTAGACAAACTGAATTTACTCAAAATGGCTGGTTCAGGATTATATTGGTCCGGATTAGCTTATTCCGATTTAATTCGGATTAGCTTAATCCGGCTTACTTTCTATAGTTTTATTGAGGCCATGCTCAGTCATCCGAATGTCTAGGCAATTTCAACTTACTGATAAGAGACTTGCTCAAGATTAGCTTAATTCGGATTAGCTTAATCCGGATTAATCCACACTGTTTAGTGGCCATACCCTATCATCCAACTGACTAGATAAACTGAATTTACTCAAAATGGCTGGTTCAGGATTATATTGGTCCGGATTAGCGTAATCCGCTCTAATCCGGATTAGCTTAATCCGGCTTAATTTCAATTGTTTTATTGAGGCCATGCTCAGTCATCCGAATGTCTAGGCAATTTAAACTTACTGATAAGAGACTTGCTAAAGATTAGCTTAATTCAGATTAGCCAAATCTGGCTTAATCCGGATGGGGTTAACGTGACCATGCTCCGGCACCAAACAGGCTAGACAATCTCAACTCACTCCAAATTAACTTGCTCGTCATTAGCTGAATGTGGATTAGCTTAATCCGGCTTAATCCACATTGCCTTATTGTGGCCATACTCATTCATTCATTCATTCATTCAAACTTTATTTAAGACAATTTACAATTGTCTTAGGAGACGCAGCAAAAGGCCCGAAAGGTGCCTGACTAGGCTACGTCACCCAGACAGCAGCTGCAGTGCGTTCTGTTTTTCGCAATATACATAAATAGAAAACACATACATGTATGATACAGTACAAGAACAATAAAGAAAAGTACTCGTTGTGCTTTGAGGCGAGAATAGACCAGAAAAACGAAAAGCAACGATACAAATGTACACATATGTGGCAGTATCTGTTTAAAAAAAATTACAATATACATTACACAGCATTTAAGAGCACATCAATACAAAACTTAGAACAAAACCCTAAGACTCGGGAAATATTAATTCTTTTACTCGCTTTTTAAATTGTTGGGTTAGTATACCTGGGTGTTCGTTTAAGATGTCTGGTATTAATGTTGCCAATTTTTGTAAGCCGTAGTTTGTTCGCGATCGGGATTTGACTATTTTGTTTTTACGTAGTTCGTATGGGGTTTGCTTGATCTGATATTTTTCCTCGAAAAGCATTCTATTTCTTGTATATTGGCGCATTACCTCCTGTGACAACTTTATTTTAAGTATGTACTTTATCGGCATTATATTATAGTAGCTGAAGTAAGGAGTTGTACTCACAGCATATGGGATGTTTCCAACAGCTCGTATTGCCCGCTTTTGCAACGATAAAAGTGAACTTAAGTTCGTCTCGGTGGTTGTAGACCACACCAGGGAAGAGTATGTAAGACGTGACTGTATAAGGGCATAGTAAAGCTGTCGTTTCGCGTTAGGTGGTAGAAAGTGCCTTAATTTATTTAATAACCCGATTGCTTTGGATACATTAGTCCTTAGTGAGTCCACATGTGGTGTCCATGAAAGGTTTTCGTGAAATATTACCCCTAGAAATCTGATGGTTGATGTCTGTTGTAGTAGTGTTCCCTGAAATGTCAGCGGTGGGGTTTGTTGATGTGCTGTTCCCTTAGCTTTGAATAAGACGTATTGTGTTTTCTTTGTATTAAGTTGAAGTTTGTTAGCGTCCAACCAAAAGTTAAGTTTTTCTAACCATGCATTCGCCTCCATGAAAATGTCATTCAAGTTAATCCCGGAAAAAAAAAACGTTCGTGTCATCCGCATATAATACTATATTTTTACATCCTTCTATATTAACAATATCATTTATATAAAGCAAAAACAATACCGGTCCAAGAATAGACCCCTGAGGTACTCCATATTTTATAGGGTGGGTTTCAGATTCAAAGTTATTGATAATGGTGTACTGTGACCTGTCAGTTAAATAGTTTTTTATTAGAGACAGCACCACGCCACGGAAGCCGTAGAAGGGTAGTTTCCGAAAAAGCAGCTCGTGTTGTACACAGTCAAAGGCTTTTCTAAAGTCTAAAAAGACACCTAGCGTAAAGATTCTATTTTCTATATTCTCAACGATTGCTTCTTTAATCCCCAGGAGGGCCGTCTCAGCTGATTTGCTCTTACAAAATCCGTATTGCTCCTTAGCAATAATATTATGGGCGTTTAAAAACCCCGTTATTCTTTTATTGATAATATGCTCCGCTATCTTTGAGAATATAGAAAGTATAGAGATAGGCCTATAATTGTTCAAATCGTCAAATGACCCTCCTTTATGAATGGCGGTGACTCTGGCTTCTTTCATCTTGCTTGGAAATTTACCAGTCGACATCATCTCTCTGTCATCTCTCTGACACCACTCTGTCATCTAACTGGCTAATCAGTCTCAACTTACTCAAAACTAGATGGTTCAAGATTCGGATCACCTTAATCCCGCTTAATCAAATTTAATCAGATCGGCTTAATGTGACTATACGCCCAAACGGCTATTCATTCAGTCCACTCAACATTGACTTGCTCAGGATTAGCTTAACCCGGATTTATTTAGTCATGCTTAATCCAAGAGAACATAGCCTAGTCGGGTCTAATCTACCTCATGGCTATGCCACTGATCTTGGACCGGATTTGCGTGATCCAACATAATCTCCACTAATCTTGACTAATCCAACTTGGAAGGTATCTATCAGTATAGATTATCGACTAGCGTTAAATTGGCTTGTCCAAACTCAATTAGGCTGCGATAAACTGGCTGAACTAGGCTTTTTCTACGTATACCCTGGTTTAATCCGGCGGCTTAATTGGTATGAATGAGTATCAATCAGTATTGATTTGTATCGATTATTATTGATTGTTTTGACTATGTTTATTTAGCATGAGCTAAATAAACATAGGTCAAGGCAAGCCGTTAACTTGCCTTGACCAAGCTTATCTAAGCTTATCGGCAAGGTAGCCGAAGCATCTATTCACTCCGCACAGCTTAACGCAAAGCTTAACATCCTGTTTGTAAATGCAGTTTCACGCGGTGATTATGCGATGCAGCTATAGCGAGACAAGCAAGGATTTCTTTAACAGCATTTTTAGTTACAGCGCGAAAACGACGAAGACGGAAGACAGAAGGGACACAAACGAGCGCTGTCTTCGTCGTTTTCGCGCTGTAACCAAAAATGAATCCGTACCAACTAGCCCAACTTTCAATTCTTTAACAGCATGCTCACTGCCAGCGATTAAAAAAATGCACGGCCACATGCTGGACAAGTAAACTAACCTCGCATATCTTGGTGCTGTCAGTCGGATGCCAGCGTTCGCGTTTCACTTGTGCTTCCCATTTTTTTCTTCGCTCGCTTTTGCGAGGGAAGCGAAACATCCGCTGGCCTTTCGCGTGTGAACCAGTACGCAGTGGCACACAGCAGCCTGTCATAGCGGCAAAAGAACGGATCTCGATCAACACGTCAAGAACAACGTGTTTACGGCACCGTTCCCGCGCTAGCCTCTGCGCGCCGCCGGAGACTTTCGAACCAATATGGCCGCCAGGCGGCGCAGGGGTCTTTCAAAAGGTGTCTCCACCCTGGAAGCGGAGGCGGGCACACATCGAGGCACCCTAAGCGCGCCAAGAGTGCCGCGCCATCCAGCGGTCTCCTATCACACTAGAGCACGAAGCGGATCCGTCTCCTACGCATCGGAATAGAGCGAGTCCCGCAGCGCCATCTAGTGATCAATTCACGTACTGTCACAGCGCAGCGCCATCTAGTGAACATTGTGAGAAGCAGCTAGAGCACTGCACGGGCCGGGATTCTCGGCCCGAGCCCGGCACTCGTCTAAGTTTACCCGCCCGAGCCCGGCCCGGTGACTCAAAGCGAGACCCGGGCCCGGCCCGTACCCGAGAAAAAATTTCACCTACCCGGCCCGGCCCGACCCGACCACAGATCGGGCCCGACTGGGGCCCGAACCTATAATCTAGGCGGAGTGGCCCGAACATGGAGTCGACAGCAAGGCGTTTTAAGTAGCAAATGTCTACGTTTTGTTGGCGCATGCTACGCCAACAAGCATGCTTTAATCTACGGTAATTACTTGCACAAAAGGGCTTTACAGTGGTAACAGATTACCGGAGATATTGGGTATGATGAGCGGTTATTCGACAAAGCTATACTGTGCATATTGTTTCTATAAATACAATGGTAATCATCACATGGGTTAGGTAGAAGATATTGTAGCAAGAAAAAGTGGTTTGCAGCATCAGTTTAGTTTCAACATTGCGCGCAATAAGAACAGAGGAGACAGACAACAGAACGATATCTTCACTTTGTTTATATTGCGCTCCTTATTGAAACTTAAAGGAATACTGAAGCAAAATCTCAAAATTTTGCGGAAATATTGAAAATGAATTCCTGCGATTACATCGAAAAGAAGTCGTCACTTATCGAAGTTTTCAGCGGGTGGTCTTAATTTCTACGTTTTTATGAGCGTGCGCCAAGCCACCCGGCCTACGCGAGTTGGAAGCCGTGACGTGATGACACCCTCATTTGACAGCCGTCCGTCCAGCCACCGTACGTCTTCCGTGTCAGTCAGGCAGTCCAGGCCAGCAACATGGTCCAACGTGCAGCGGTACCAGTAGATAAATTAATTTTACACAGTGTACATAATACGTGGTTTTAGCAGCTTCGTTGGGGCAGAAAAGCAGTTATTGCGGCTTAATCGAGGCATCGTAGTTCGTCGCTTTGTGCTTACCCATGCGGTCGGCGTTCGACCGTTGCGCATTTCGTTTTTTGCGCGACGAGGCACCGAATGTGTGGAATTTCTCAGCCGTTTCATAACGTTGTGAACACGACAGCCGCTGTCACATCCACGCTGCCTGAAGCCATTTACAGGTTGAATTAATGGAAATCAGTTGGCTTCCTCATGATGAAGAGCACGGAATATTCGAAAGCATGTCTGGATCGTTTGCGCTCATCACAGGTAGATTGGCGCCACAGTCCCATGATTTTGCTGTTCCTTTCTTTTTTATTTTTTGTCAGACGTAGCTAATTGAAGCGACAAAGTGTTCCGAGCTAGCAAATAAAGTCCATTTTTAATGTGTCCACGCTTGGCGTGATGGCTGAGCAGCACGCATCCAAACTCTACACCGCGTCTCATCTATAGGAAACGTTTGGGACGGTGTGATGCGAGAAAAGATGCTGTTATGGCAGCTTTAGCGCAGCAGTACGGCATTTCTTTTTCGCCTCGACGAACGCTTCAAACCCGAAGACCGACCGCGGGAAGGCATGTGTTATACAACTTCGATAAGATTCCCCGACGTTTCAGACGGACCATACTTGCAAGTGAGTAAGCGCCTACAGCAATGAAGAGGCACCGCGGCCTCCGCGGCTGCTGCGGCCGCGCGTGCAGGGTGTCGTGACGTATTGCAGCTGCTAACGACGGCCGCTAGGGCGCTAGACACAACCGAAAATCGCTGAAAAAAGGTGTTTATAGATCATTTTTTTTTTCAAATCACCTAAATTTGTTCTATTTGCCATTTTTAGCAGTTCAACTATTGTTCTGCTATGAAATATCGCCCGCAGACTTATCGTTCCGTATTCCTTTAAAGCATGTTCTAATCAAACCCAATCGTGCTCCCTTCTCGATATATAGCACCATTTTCAGCATAGTAGCGCCTTGGCACGGCAAGAGAAACATAGGGTAAAAAGCCAAATTTATTACCTTTATTGTAAATACGCTAACCTAGATAAAAAATATAACGTACTCTGTGCACTACATGTGCTTCGAAATACGTATAAACAGCCGAAAGGACGAAAAAAGCATTTCCATATATACAGTCTTTGTTTGCTGACTTTCTCGTTTGCTTTTACCTGTACTTTTTTACTCACTCCCCCGCTCCCTCCTCTTCTCCTCACTCACTCCTAATGCCTTTGGCCTTTAGGGCATCAATAAATGAAAATGATATGAAATAAGCTTTTGTGGCATAGCTTACAGTTCATTTCTTCACGTCTTTATTGTGCGAAAAGTGAAATTATCAAGAAATTCTGGCTGTAAGCACGCCATGCTCTGTTGCATCACATATCCTTCCGCGCTACGGTTTCATCAAATGCTTGGGCTAGCCGCTGGGGCCCACGAAATCTGACCTTTCGAATTGGGAAGGCGTCGGCAGTCGTAGTTGTCAGCCTTACCCCCTGCAGCAAATTTCGGACGTCTCTGCGGATTTCTGCAGAATGTACATAGCTTTCCAGCCCATCGCTTCAATTCTCTTGTTCCCAAGCGTCCTACCACTCTTCAATATAATCAATAAAACTCCTTTTTGAGAGCATCTTGCAGGTTTGAACAGTGTATATAATTTGATCTCTTTTCGGGGTTCATTCCAGTTTGGTACTAAAGGCGCGAAAAGCTTCTCGATGCTTACGCATTGTATGCATATGATTCAAGGTAAGGGGACATCACCCGGTACGGAATCAGTGCGGAATCAAAGAAGCCTAATCACTGAGCTGGAAATCCAAAGACTCGCAGCCAGATTCACAAGTTCTAGGTACGAAAATCAGACTCAGTTACCGAGATGCTGTGAATTGGAATTGCTTGAAATTAGGCCAAAGAGGAACGGAATAAAATGATTATTTCAGGTTCTCAAGGGTCACATAAAGGTTGATAAAAGTATATACATACGAGAGCCTGGCAGAATTAGCAAAAGAATAAATCATGGTGCAGTCATTAGACCTTACGCCGCCCGCACAAACGTCTTTCGGTGTCAGTTTTTCCACAACGCGTTAAACAAAAAATGGAATGTACCACGTAGATAAATTCCTGAATGCACAGATTTAAAGGCTTTTGAACATTTGCTCGACAGCTATGTCCCTAAAATTCGTTGGACGGTGTCGTGATGTTTTGCGTCTCTTGTCATGCCAACTGTTGACGATTTTCGGATTGTTTTGGTTATTGTTGTTGACATTTGATGTTGCTTGAGTGTTTTATACATCGGTTGTTATTTTATGTACGCCCTCCCTCTAATGACCCACAAATGTGGGTTAACAGTATGTTCAAATAAATATTTAAATAAATTCGTAGCTATCTTTTTAATTCCAACGCTGTTGCGGCAGTAACGTCTAGCTCTCGCACGATATAGCTCAGACGTAAATAATGTGGGTACACAAAGCAGGCTGTGCATGTACAAGTCGTGTTACATGACCACGATGAGCCGTGATGGAGCCACGGAAAAAGATAGTGTCTTTATAGTGAGTCTATGTAACAAACTCCGCGCAGACCTTCCGTTTTAGTGGACTGCGGGAACTTTCAAGAACGTTGCCCTGCTTTGGGGAGCTCTGTGATCGCTCTTCCGATGATAAATTATAGATATAAATTAAATATGTAAATTTATTACATTGCATTCATTAGTGCGATTACAAAATATCATTCCGGGTACAAGGTAATAGCGAATGCAATTAATAAATCACGGAATAGTGAAGTGTTAACTATACAGGGTGTTTCAAGAAATGTGTCCACTATTTTAAAAAAAATCATGAAAATGCGGTATTTGCTCGCTGTCTTAACAATTGCTTTTTCTGTCGCGGCAGGCATCTTAAGATGGTTGAAGACATGATTTGGGACAGTAATTAAGAAAGTTAAGTTAATTAACTTATTAATTAGCGGAGTTAGGTGGTTAAGTCCCATGGGAGAATTGAAGTCCTTCATGCGAAGAACCCATTTCAGCTCTGAGATTTCGAAAAAACGGCCTCTAAGAGTAATTGCGAAGTAAAGAAGTTCTCCCATATTCAGCAGCAAAACCGAAACGCGGAAGAGCGCAACTGCACATTCGTCTGAGACGTCCACAATGAGTGAACGTCATTATATCAACCATCAACCGACTTCTTGGTGTGAATGTGTGGGCTGCGCTTGCAGTACTAGCACGCATGACGCACATGCGTTAACGAACGGGGAAGAACTTGCACCTCTGTGACCGTTGTCTTGAACAGTGACGTCATTCTAGTCGTCCGCTTGTTGCGCTCATCGGTGCTTGGGTTTCGGTTTCGCCGTTGAATTTGCCTGAATTTCATTACGCCACAATATTTAATAGAGGCCGCTTTTTTTCGAAATCCCGAAGCTGAAATCGTCTACAAGTCTGGCCGGCCGCACACAGATGCCTATTGCCTTTCGCGCGCTCCACTTGCAACGACATCAAGCGATGATGATACCGATGGCCGTTTTCTTTGCGCTGTCAGTGAATCTGACTTGGGCCAACAAGAGCAGAACGATTCCGACCTTCGACGACTTATTGAATACCTTGAAAGCCGCAGCTGGAGCCGTCCGCGGGAATTCGCGCATTCAGGAGCATTCTGTCTCCGTAACAACATCCTATACAAAAAGAACTTCAAACCTTATGCGACTGGACTTCTACTCGTCGTCCCATCAGTGCTGCGTGCTGACATTTTATCTGCCTGCCACGATGAGCCTTCGTCCGGCCACTTGGAATTCGCGCGTACGCTAGCCCGGATTCTTCAACACCACTACTGGCCAAAGCTCACCCAGGATGTCAAGCACTATGTAAAAATGTGTAAAGCTTGCCAGCGCCACAAAGCCCCGCCTGTGCGTTCGGCTGGTCTTCTGAAGCCTGTTGCTCCGCCATCACAACCGTTTAAAGAAATCGCCGTGGACTTGCCCGGGCCTTTCCCGAAATCTCGTGACGGCAACCGCTCGATCGTAGTCGGTATTGACTATTTGACGAGATACTGCCAAACAAAAGCCCTACGACGAGGCGCCGCCAATGACGTTGCATACTGTTCCATGAACAACATCGTCCTCCGCACGGAACGCCAGCAGTGGTCATCCCTGACCGCGGAACAGCTTTTACAGCCCAAATGATGAAACACGTCATGACGCTTAGATGGAACCACCTATCGCAAAACTACCGCATATCATGCACAAACCAACGGTCTTACGGAAAGATCAAACATGACGCTCGCTGACATGCTATCTGTGTACGTTGACCGAGACCACAAAAACTGGGATGACATTCTGCCATTGGTTACGTTCGCTTATAATGCTGCGGTACAAGAGACTACAGGATTCACCACATTCCGTCTGCTTCACGGCCGAGAAGCAATTACGATGCTGGAGGTGATGCGCTTACCCGACAGGCGTGACGTTACCACCGATGCGAACAACTTTATCCGGCTCGCAGGCGCAGCTTGCAAGCTTGCACTCGAGCGAATCCAAACCCAGCAACGTATCGACTCACATAGATACCATTCTCGTCATCGCGAGGTTATTTACCAACCCGGTGACCTAGTGTGGCTTTGGATTCCCGTTCGCCAAAGGGGGCAACTCGGAAAAGTTACTTCACCGCTACTTCGGCCCTTACAGTCTTACGTCGCCTTAACGAAGTCAACTACGAAGTCCTGCTTGAAGGCATGCCTCGGCGATCTCGTCGTTTAGAGCAGCCAGACATTGTTCCCTGTCTCTAGGACAGAAGCCGC
>JALIZH010002103.1:0-16400 GCA_030522465.1 Rhipicephalus appendiculatus
AATCAGCCAAGCCATTTTAAAAAATACTGCTTTATTGTTAAATTCGAGGCTCTGACTTACTAATGTTTGAAGTTTGAAAAACAGCGCGTAGACAAAAACGTGCTTTATTTTCGGAAAAAGACGTAATTCCATTCCCATTCCATTCCGTGCCAAGGGAGCTTAATTCCATTCCCATTCCATTCCATTCCTCCAAGTGTTGTCCCCATTCCATTCCGGGGTCGCGAAAATGTGGAATGATTCCGGAGTCAGTCCAATTCCGGAGTGGCGACTCCGCAACACTGGTGTCTACCAATGGTCCTGGCCGTTACATGATACATTTATATGGCACCAAAATTTTGTTATTACCATCTGGAAATTAGCCCACGCTGGACAATTTAAACATAGCCGGTCATTTTACACGTACCCTAAACCAATGGGGATCACAGTAAGGTTCCGATAGCAACAGCACTTGACTGTCGTGAATGCACTGAACACGCATGACCTACCGTTGAAATCACTCATATTCTACCTTTTCCTAGAAGCTTTTAAACATGAAATTAACAGCTCACAGTGACCTGCCGGGATAGTCTATTGGTTATGGTGCTCGGCTGCTGACCTGAAGTTTGCGGGATTGAATCCCGGCCACGGCGGCCGCATTTTCGATGGAGGCAGAAATGCTTGAGGCCCGTGTAATTAGATTTAGGTGCACGTTAAAGAACCCCAAGAGGACGAAATTTTTGGAGCCCTCCATTACAGTGTTCCTTATAATCATATCGCAGTTTTGGGATGTAAATACAGACAATTACTATTATTATTAACTGGTCACAGTGAGTTAGTGTAGTATTTATTAACGTCTAATGCGTGTTTTATAATATCTTTTTAAAAGAAACTTTGCCAGAATACTTTTTTTGGTGTCTAAATCTTATATAAACCAAATTTCAGTTGTATTTGCACCAACCTATACATAGCTGGGTATACAACTTTAAAAGGCAGCGGCACTTCCATCTCAAAGGCAGATGCACACAAGCCTCTACCAATGGGTGCGTGCTCTAGACTGACGTCATAAGCCACACGGTCGGTGACCTCAGTGTGTGTTCGATTTGGGATGTCTAGCAAACGGTTAAATAGTGCCGAATGTGTGGGCAGTGGGTTTCGTTCTTTCTTGTGCCTCTTGCCTCATGCAAGCCACCAGATTCCTCGACCAGTTTCTTCACTCCAATTGGGATTAAATTAATTGAAGTATACCATCAGAACTGTCAATTGGGTGAGTTGGTGTATTTCCATCTTGAACGAATAAAAGCGCCTCGTCCTCGTTTGTGTTGCGCTTTTAGTATTCGTTCAAGATGGAAGTATACCATACTTATATTGCTAAATTAATCCATTCATACGAGCTATTTATTTATTTATTCTGTCCATAAAGTAATGAGGCTGGGTCTAATAAAAAGAATTTATTGATCTGGTCGGTTCGTGTTATAAAAAATTCTTCAAAATAGTTTCCTTGGGTGTTGATACATGACTTACAACGCGATCCCGACACTGCAAAGGCCACCTGTGAGTCGGGCTGCCGTGCCCCTTTCAGAGACTCTGTTGGATGGCGGGAACGCTGTCGAAACGATCACCTATCCGGCTTCTCTTGAGGTTTGGCAACAGGAAAAAGCCTGCCTGTCTCACATCAGGGCTGATGCAGCTCTGATACATCCCTAACGTGAGCCCGGCAGTTTTTTTCCTGTTCCCAAACCTCAAGAGAAGCCGGTGGTGAC
Source organism: Rhipicephalus appendiculatus (assembly GCA_030522465.1). Classification (NCBI taxonomy): domain Eukaryota; kingdom Metazoa; phylum Arthropoda; class Arachnida; order Ixodida; family Ixodidae; genus Rhipicephalus; species Rhipicephalus appendiculatus. The sequence goes on from JALIZH010002103.1 coordinate 1,740, forward strand.
GCAATGCAGAAAAAAGAAATTCTGCTTATAACATGATGGGGCCCCGTTCCTTATTCTAATAGCAAAACAAGTCATATGCTGTGTTTTGCCATTAGAATCACAGCTGGTGCTGCTGGTTCAGTACAGCAAATACCGCAGTGCTTTTGCCTGACACATGCGTAATCAATTTTTCATTGCATCATCGTTTTATTAAGTTACTGAAAGTTGCAAACGAAACTTATGATGTCAGCCCCCCTCCCCCCTCCCCCACACTGTGGCATAAATATTGCAACTTGATTTATTCATCTCGGCATAAGAAAGAAAAAATGACCTCCTCTTGCTGAAATTTACAAAGATTTGCAATGTGGGACTGTGAGTGTCAAAGGAGGTAGAAGAAATAGAAAAATAACAGTGCCGTTGTGGTCAATTGAATTAGATTTTTATTGCTTTTTTTCCGATATGGTTATGGCTTGATTTATAGCAGCATAACAGTATACAAAGCTCAGAGCGCATTTATCAAGCATCTTGCGCAGGGGTACTAAAAATTTAATTGATTGTGGGAAGTCCTGTGGGGCATTATTAGATTGTGTCTTGCTAACTACAACAGCAGACATTGTTCTCGGTGTGTGCTTATTAAAAATTGCACAAATTGAGTAGGGACTCATTTTTTAACTGATGTGTTTAGCCTCTGTGAAGGCCTCCGACTCATAGCTAGTATATTCATGTCTGCATCACAAGCTGCATCATAGCTTTCATTCACAGTGCAGAATCGTAATGGCAGACATTTGTGGAAGAGCTTTCAGTCATGGCTTTCTACTCAACATAGTATACCGTATTTACTCGATTCTAACGTGACAACAATTGTACTGTAAGGGGTGACTTTTCATTGCGTCCAGGAAGAAAATAAAAGAATTGGGCACATTGTTGCACTCTTTAGGCAGCTTGAATTTCAGTATTCGATTGTAGCGTGAGGGTCGACATCAGGTAGCAAAATATGGAAAAAAACTCGCGCTACCTTCGAGTAAATACGGTAACAGTTCGACTTAGAGAAAAAAAAAAATTGGTGTGAAGGTTTTGTAACGGTAATCCAACAATATGGGCTGATTAAGCGTGCACTTTCCGTGCCCATTCAAGTTGTGCACCACAAAAATGTCCTCTTTTATCGTCGAGCCAGGTACCATGAGATCATTTTTCTCTTTTTGTCTCCAAGGTACAAGACGACATCTCGAAGAGGTACAAGGGCCGGCCTGTCAACATAATGGGAGGAATCAATGTCATGTGATGACGTGTGTTCTAGCGAGACCTAGTAGTGTACGTGCCGAATGGCCTCTGACCACTGCAAGTGAACAGCACCCATCCCTGATGGCTTGCTTGGTCACAACCACTGACCCCTTGAGAGGTTGGGCTTCTTGTTGGCTCTCGAGGCACTTGTGAAGGACGGAGATAGGAAAAGACACGGTGTAAACAAACTGTGCACCCTTTAGGGTGTGCACGAGCAGTACTCCATTTAAGGTGTGATGTCACACTCCACTTAAAGTGTGGTATATGCCCAAAAGGTGTATGTTTCCTGCGCACCCTCCGAAGGGTGTAGTGTTTCCACGTCTATACCAGTCGTTAATGAAGCGTCCATTTCATTTTCTGACTTCCTTGTCTGAGAAATCAAGGGATGCTGTGGTATGCATACTGTTCTTGTCAAGAAACAAAAGTTTGGTGGCGAGTATTGAGGTAAGGCAAAAGTACTCTTTGAAGGGTGTATTCTGCACTAGGGTGGAGTACCAGGATATTATAGAAATGATTGGGCTGTTCCCACAGCAGCTGCTGCCACGTTTAGGCGGCACTGGGGCAGCACGGGATTCCCGGCATGTTTTAAGCATACCGCCGCCCGATGCTAACGAGCTGTTTTACAACAAATGACATTGTCATCATGTCCAAAACGTGTTTCACTGCGTGTAATTAGAACTAGTAATCACATAAGACGTATTCTGGTTTTGATTATTGCATGGTCGTCATGCAGAGTGAAATGAGCACATAGGCATCGTGTGACAAAATGCAAAATCATTATCTCGAGCAGGCATCTCATGGTTGGCTCTTTAGTGGTTGTTATTGCTGTTGACGTTTGTACGTGTCACTTGCTTCTACAAATCTTTTACTTATATTTACACTTGCTTTATACTATTATGTTGAATATAAATATGTCACTTTATTGATTGTGCACTGACATGTTTGCCTGGGAGAGTGAAATTAGTGGTGCAGTGTGCATAAGTTTCATTTCCTAAAAGGGACTGCAATTGAAAACTCTGTGTGCAAGATATTGCCTATGCAAAGTAATTATAAAGGAGTGGACAGTCATTTTAAAGTCGGGGTTATGTGCATAAATGTTTTGTGTAATTTGTCTTCACAAGTCGATGTTGACATGTCCTGATGAGTGTGAGCAAATCTTTCAATGTTGCCAACACTGGTTGCAGAAGCCATATTACCATACTCCCATGGAAGCATGCCTGGTGCACCCTATTTGGAGTCAAAGAGCAAATGTCTCCCTAAAGAATGACTGAAGTTATATTGATGTGCTTATTGCTACGTGAACAACTTGATAAAAGTTTCAAGTTTGACCTGTCTAAATAACAAAGCGGTAGGGCTCTTGCTTTTCACACAGGGTTTCAGACTTTTCTTGTTTTACGATGGAGCTTCAGGTTTTGAATGTGCTTGAAATAAACCTGCAGAGGTATTTCATCTCGTAAACGTACCTGAAATAGACGACCGTGCGTGAGCACTTATTTGCTAAGCCTCCAAAGGAGTTTGTTTGCTATCTGTTGCAAAATTGGACCTACCTTATGATGTTTAATTGATGAATAAAAGAATGCTATGTAATCCTTCTGGATATCTCACAGAAACTGTATAACCTCCACATTGGCAAAAGAAGAAGCATTGCCCTGTAAGTGGATGGATGCTTTTACGATGTAACAGAGCGTGTACATCAGATATGATTTCTTGTTGAAGCATACGTGAGATGATTTTTTAGATTTACTCTCGCTATCGTTAGGTGCCCTTCCTCACCGATAAGGGTCAATAAAAAGGAGCCTACAGTCATCGGTTGCGTGTGCAATGCATCACCAATTACCTCTTGACTATTTCAGGCCAATCACTACATATGCTGTTCTCTTGGCACTGGATGTTTTACAGTGAACAGGGAACTCAAAGGGACACTAAAGAGAAACAATGACTTGGTTTAGATTGACAAACTGCACTCTGAGAACTCTAATGCCGTATGTTTCATGATCATGAGTTCATTATTAGTGGAGAAACTCAAGGTTGAAGTTTCACTTTTAAATTTCGCGCCGAAATCTCCACGCGTGATGTCAAATATTTCAATATGTATTTTTTCGTACTTTCGCGACATTGGCTCGATGAAATTTTCTGAAACTTCGTATGCTAGGTCTAAAGCACCCACAGATGACGATGTACTTCAATTTTATCGATTAGAAGCTACATAGGACCCTGTAGACGTCTTCAAAATCTATGGCGTCACGGTGTTCGGTGCGGGAATCTCAAGGTAGCGTTTCCACCCGCATTTTCTTTTCGCGCATTTTCTCACTTACCAATGTCATGTCGCGGTAAGAGTGGGGTTTTCGGGATTGTGAAATTGTGCTTTACTAATACGCAAAAAATCGTTTAGCTGTTTAGTGTCCCTTTAACAACATCAAAAAAATGAGGCCATTATGTGCCTGTATACAATCTCCTGAAAAAAAAAAAAGAAGGAATGATTTACGAACTTTATAACTTGAGAAAATGATAGCGGTGATATGCAGGCAAGATTTGAAGCTTGCGTGTATGTGTGAGTTAAGTGAAAATGTCTGAACTGCTTCTTTGGGGCTTGCCTGGTGATGTTATATGAACACAACTAAGTTTATTGCTCAAGAGTGCTGTTTCTTGGGTGAGTTGGAAATTCATTCTTGGAAAGGTAGCGCATGGACACACCGACGGAAGCGCTCTAGCAACTGTTTTTTTTTTTTTATTGAAAATACATCACATTTCGGCCACGTGACAATTTCAGTGCACTGACGAATTCAAGAACTCCAATTCTTTCTCTGACAACACAATTGATAGTGTGCTGACACATTTCGCCCCTTCGATGACGATGGTCTTTGCTTCTATAATTTCCCGAGAGCACTTACCTTTGTGGCGGCTGATTATGCTACATTTTGAATAAACAGGTGAACAACCAGTCATTGCAATGTGTGGGCACATCTTCGCACCGACTAACGTTTTGTTTGTGCTCCCTTAATCGATCACTGGGGTGAGCGTAGATCCACAAATACATCGGCCCGTTTGGCCGATGTATTTCCCACCACATGTCAGTGGTAGTCTGTATACCACTCCTGCGCATGGCACGAAAGAATTTTGGTGCTTTTTCTGGCACCCTTTCGTCTTTTCGATGGCAGGGTCGGCCAGCTTACACAAGTGGCTTACCTTATCGAGTGCTGAAGAAACCACCCCTTTACGCCAACCTGACCTGCTACTTTCTTCAGCCCGTGCAAGACCTTGTGTATGTACGGGTTTACTGCCAACTTCTGTTTTTTCCTGGATGCGGTGACAGGTTCACCATCCGGGTTGCGCACATTCGTGCGCACACTGCTCGCGACTGAGACGATCGCCTGCGGTGGGTATCCTGCCGTGTGCTGCTTTTCCACTGTGTGAACACAAGACTTCCGGACGGCATTTGTAAAGCAGAGGTTAACGATATCGTGCTTCACCAACCTTGAATGGGAGGAATCGTACGCCAAAAGTGGCTTATTGGCTCGGGGGTGATAAGCCCAGCATGCATGTTTTAGATGCGAAGCATCTTATGCTCGGGGGGCTATGTCCGTCCCTCCCACGTCCGGCCACTTTCATGAAGTAGGGAAGCACCCACTATGTGAACCACAACACTGTAGTACAATATAAGGCCGTCAACCACCACTACAGCCACTAGAGTCATGTTCGAGAGCACAGAGAGGCTGCTTAGCAATGGCTAGGCAGGTGGTGTGTGTTGCCCAGGTTGACTCCATTCCTTGATCTTGCTTGCATGTGTTTGGGGGGGGCTTAGTCCGTCCCTCCTTCCCGCGTCCCACACCACCACAGCGCATGCGCGTCTCCTCCCCCTCTCTCCTCTGCTACGCTCATCCCCTTCCTCTCCTCTAGGAATACTCTACGGAGCGGCACCCGCGTCCTACACCCCCACAGCGTATGCGCGTCCCCTCCCCCCTCTCTCCTACGCTCACCCCCTTTCTCCCCTCTAGGAATCCTCTACTCTACGGAGCGGCCCCCCGCGTCCCACACCCCGACAGCGGATGCGCGTCCCCTCCCCCCTATATCTCCTCTTCTACGCTCAGCCCCTTTCTCTGCTGTAGGAATCCTCTACTCTACGGAGCGGCGCCCGCGTCCGACAACCCCACAACGCATGCGCGTCCTCTCCCCCCTCTCTCCTACGCCCACCCGCTTCCTCTACTCTACGGAGCGGCTCCCGCGTCCCCTCTCCTCTCCTACGGTTCCCCCCCGTTCTCTCCTCTAGGAATACTCTACGGAGCGGCGCGCGACAGGTGGTGCGACAGCTACATACTCCGCTGGGGGCACCGCGGTATAAAAAAACCGCCAGGCCTGCGCGGAACGCGCAGCACAGTCACAGCGAAAGCTGGAAGGGCGGCCTTTCTAGAGCCTTTTTTAAACACTCTTGGGGCAACTACTACAAGCGCACTTAATGGTACCCACTACGCCATAAATCATCATAATTTTTGTGTAGTGGGGAAGCGTCTACTATACCAATATTCTTCATTCTTCGGAAAAGCGTGGTACCCACTACACACTTGTAACGCATTATATGCACTTTGTTGCTTCTGTGGCTGACGACGATGAAGAATAGACCTCTACCAGGGTACGTCACAGCGTGACGTCACCGGCGCACGTGCAAGGCGGTGGTTGGCAAAACACCCCCGCTGATGGCTCAGTGTGGTGCAGTCGCGCGGTGCTTGGGGCACGCTTTTCTTTTTGTTTTAAGCTTAAACTTCATCTTATTGTGGCAAGGTTAGCTGCGGTATGTGTCAGAGAACATCTAGATGTGTGGTAAACTGCATGACGGAAAACTTGCCACGCTGGCTGGCTGTTTATCTTGGAGAAGTGAACACACGTGGCTGCCTGTGCAAGGAACAGCGGCATCGTCTTCGAAAATGTGCAGCGTTTATTGTGGCCTGTAGGGTGCGTTGAAAGGCAACGAAAACATTGGCACTCGTTGTCGACCGGTGGCACTAACGGGTTGTCGACGGAACATCACGATTCGACATTTTAGTCAAGGTAAAAATGCATTTCACGCGATCACCTGCGAGTGCGTACATCTCGGTGTTTGTGCTGCGTGCAGAAAAATAAGGGCATGATCTCTGGACTGAAAGGTATGACTACGCATGAGCTGTTAACATGTTTTAGCACTGCCGAAGCTGCATATACGCTTCACCATGGCGAATTCACGAACCCAGTAAAGTTATAACTCGTGTTATCGGATACCTCATACGTCTTAATGAGAACAGTGTCTTGTTTCTGTTATAATTTTTACCTTTACGACTTGATCTTTGTGAAGTGACAATGCGCATTACAAGTTTGTGTATCGGGTCTAAAGGAGCAAAGTATGCAAACACGTTGTAGGCATCAGATGCAGCGAGGTAACTGCGCAAGAGATTATGTATATAATTAAGTTATCAGGTTTAAAATCGCATAAATTTTTAGTGGGTTATGAGGAACGGCGTAGGGGAGAGCTTCGCTTTAATCTGCACGAGGATTTTTTAACCTCAGCCTGACGCACGGCAAAAAGTGTTTGCATCTTTTTTTTTTTTCGTTTTTTTTTTTTCATTCATCTCTGATCAGAATTTTGTGCAGTGAGAATCTCATCCGTGACCTCGCGTACCAGCTCAAAACTATGCTGCCGTCAATGTTGCACCTCGTTTCAAAATGCAGTCAACATGTCGCGACGTTAATTGAGTACGTACACATCCATGTCATGCAAATATTTTACAAAGCGCCAGTCACCGTGAACATGCAGAACCTTCGCTTTCAAAGAGGATAAGATTTTTTTTTATGGCTCCCATCTATGACGAGCAAATCACCACAAGCTGCGACTTTAGAAAATACCAATTCGCAGAAACTTCCGTCGAAGGAATGCAGACACACGCCGCGCTGCTATGCCGAAAGATCCCGCCGGCGGGACTTTCTTGCCAACCAGCACCTGCTCGTGCTCCGAGGGAGAAGATTAGGGGCGGGGTGCCCGCAGTGACGTCACACTATTTGCAAACAGGGAGAGGTCTATTATGCCATTTTGTAATGGGTCGGAGCATTGAACGACCCACTCGTTACGCAATTCGTATTGTGTGACGCCTGGTTGTTACTTAACTGTTCTAAAACGCTTTACAGCACACGTTAACGCGATTTCATAACCGACATGAAGCCTGCATAGGATCAGTTTGCACCGCAGTTTCAAGCAGTGGCGTAGCTCAGTGGTAGAGTGCTGGGTTGCCACGCTGAGGACCCGGGTTCGATTCCCGATCTGTATAGGTGATTTTTTATTTATTTTAGTTTTTTTCTTATTTCGTGCGATATTGGTTACGGACACCGGCGGCGGCGGACAACTACGGCGCAAAAAGAAAAAAAACCGCCAGGCCTGCGCAGAAGGCGCAGCACAGCCACAGCGAAAGCTGGGAGAGCGGCCTTTAGCCTTTTTTAAACACTCTTGGGGCAACTACTACAAGCCCACTTGCATGGTACCCACTACGCTATAAATCATCATAACTTTTGTGCAGTGGGGAAGCGTCTACTATGCCATTCTTCGTCATTCTTCAGAAAAGCGCGGTGCCCGCTACACTCTTGTAACGAATTATGTGCACTTTGTTGATGTTGTGGCTGACGACGATGAAGAATTATGCCACAGGCTTTTGTAATGGGTTGGAGCATTGAACGACCCACTCGTTACGCAATTCGCATTGTGTGACGCCTGGTTCTTACTTTACTGCTCTAAAACGCTTTACAACACACGTTAACGCGATTCCTTACCCGATATGAAGCCTGCCTAGGGTCAGTTTGCACCGCAGTTTCAAGCAGTGGCGTGGCTGGAGAAAGACGAAGACGCCGTTCGGAACGGTTGCGTTTTTCGATGTTCTTTTTTCTTTTTCGCAAATTCTACTGCCGCACGTGTCGTGGCCGATCCCCCGTGGTGGGTTGTGCCATTATTCCAGGAATCATCATCATCATCATCGATGTTCTCCGCTACAAAGGATAAATCGGCTTCAAGCCGAGGTGCTGCTCAGGTTTCTACCAGTAGCAATGACTACCGTATCGTCCTGGCCCGTCTTCCCACTGGTAAGCTCGTCGCTGACTCCGTTTTTCTGCATGCGGACCTTGCTAGTCGTCCATACCGAGCGCAGGACTTTCGAGATACCCTCCGGAATATCGTAGACCTTGCCGATGTAACCTCGATTGGACAGTTTCAAATGTCCCATGTTTGGATGGTGACTTGCAGGACAGCGCTAGCAAAAGTGAAGCTCGTAACTTGCGGTGAATTTCTGGTTCGAGGCCGAAGGTGCGTTGTGATAGACCCTGAGCCCACGGAAGTCAAAATGAAACTATTGTGGCTCCCTGAGCGCTTGGAAGATATTTATGTGCATGAAGCCCTTCAGTCATTCGGAAGATCAAGTCTATTTCAGCGGAAACTTGGAGAGTATCAGAGATGGAACAGATGCGTACCCTAAATCGAGATGTCGTACTGACACTCGCTGATGGAGTCCGTGTTTCCGACATTCCACACCTACTCTCGGTCTGCGGTCTGCAAAGTCTAGTACTGATTCCCTGGCAGACCACCGTTATGCCTGCGTTGCAACAGAGTAGGACACATTCGTCGACACTGCCGGACACCGCGCTGCGACGATTGTCGGCGGTTTGGACACACAGCTGAAGAATGTGTGGCGACGTACGCCAATAAACTACGCCATCGCATGCGACCACCTGACGATGCTTTGCCAGATTTGCAGGAGCACATCATGGATGCAACCGAAGTCCTCGATGCAACTGGGGATCTTCCACGTGCTGTAGCCGCTGAGCCCTGTGCTGGTGACAAAGATGAGGGTAATGACTATGCCGTAGCGGGGAAATCCGAACAAGCGTCGAGAGAAGTCGATGTCACAGACAGCGGTGAGAAGCAGGCGGTTCTTGCATCTGAATCTGCGGGCACTCGGAAAGAAAGCCTTGGCTGTAGTCCTGATGTACAAGTACCAGATGAGAAGATGACTACCAACGATGCGCGAGGATCCCGTGACGCTTCCATAAGTAAACGCCCAGCATCGCCAAACCCCGACACGAGCGAGGAAAGTGACTCGGCGGTCTACCCTCCACAGTCGCGTCGTCGCAAGCCATCAAAGCCAACAGGAAAGTGCAGACGCTCAAGATCAAGGAGGCCGGGCACTGGTGACGGGGAGCCTTCACGCATCCCTTCTCCACCAGACCAGCGTATGCAACTCTGATAAGAAGTTAGACGCCATGGCGCTGCCTCAGAAAGTCACTTTTGCAACGGTAAACGTGTGTGGACTTCGGTCCAAGCAGAAACAGCTGCAGCTCCGCCGGTTGCTGTTCAGCCGACACCTTGATTTCGTCGCCGTTCAAGAAACGAAGATCGAGAGTGAAGTGGATACAGAGAGGGCCTTGCGGCCATATCTCTCTGTATTTGATGTGTTTGTGTCGCACGCTGTGGGCCTTTCGGCGGGCTGCCTTTTGTTTCTGAGGAAGAGTTTACCGTATTATTCTGTAGCATATAGTGTTGACGCAGCGGGGCGGTTGATACAATGTGATTTTATATTGTACGGCTTGCCATGGCGCCTAATCAACGTATATGCATTTAGTGATGCACCACGGCGCAGTGATTTGTTTGAAAGTTTAGCTACCTCTTTAGATCCTGACCGTAACATTGTGCTCATGGGCGATTTCAACTGTGTGTGTAATCCATCTGATCGTACCGGGCTTAGCCGCAGTGACAGGAGTGCTGAAGTGCTGTCACTTATAGTTGAAAAGGCGGGACTAGTAGATATAGGAACGCTAAATAGCCTGCCCTCGTATACACACGCACAAGGAAGTACCCATGCACGACTTGATCGCATTTACGTTTCAGCACCTCTTATTTCCCGTGACGTGTCGTGCAAAACAGAACCTATTTCCTTCTCAGATCACTGCATTGTTGTGGGGCAGATAGGTAGCAACACTCGATCTCACTTCAGACCACAGTGGGCACTCTGGAAACTAAACTCCTCAATTGTGAGCGACCAGGAGTTCACTGCTCGCGTCCGCGTAGCACTGAGGAGCTGTTTGTCGGCTGACATGCCTTTGTTTGCCTCTTGGGAATTTTTCAAACAAGAAGTTCGGGCAATAGCTATAGAAATGGGATCTGTGAGGGGCTTTTACAGAAAATTAGAACAAAAGATGCTAAAGCAAAATCTTCATAACCTCTATGAATTTGAGTGTGAGGCGCCTGGTTCTTATACAGACGAAATTGCTAATGCCAAGAACGCACTGCAGAGGTACGACGCTTTGCGTTACAGAGGTGCCCGTGTTCGATCACGCAATACCCGTACTTTGCATTCAGAGGAACCCACACGTCAAGCGTTGCTCGATGAACACCGCAACGCAAAAGCCAAATTTATACCAGATCTTTATTCGAAAGGGTTATTGGTCACTAATTCAGGTGAAATCATGTCAGAATTTGAAAATTATTACAAAGAATTGTTCAGCGCCTCTTCTGAAAACGAAAACGAAGATCTGGTAGCGCAGTTCTTGTCATTTGTGACTCCTCTAACTGACGAGGAATGTGAATCTATTAGTGGGTCAATCACTATACAAGAAATAGATCTTGCCATTGCACAATTGCCATTGTCAAAAACGCCAGGACCTGATGGATTGTCGGGCGAGTTTTATAAAACATTTAAATCATTACTGTGTCCTGTACTGCTCGACATTTTTAAGCAGAGTTTTGATCTGGAGACGCTTCCTCGATCTTTTACTAAAAGCCACACCGTTCTAATTCCAAAATACTCAGACAGAAAAACTCCGTCATGTTGACGGCTACAGACCAATTACATTGTGCAATGTTGACTATAAAATTTTTGCCAAAGTGCTTTCGAACAGACTTCAATTTGCAATGTCGATTCTTATTGGTGCCCATCAGACTTGCGGTCTAAAAGGTCGCTCAATACAGACGAACATACACATCGCTCGCACAGTATTGGAACATTGTTCACACTCACACGAGCAACTGGCAATGCTACAAGTAGACTTAGCGAAGGCGTTTGACCGGGTTCGTCATTCTTTTCTGTTTTCTCTTCTCGAACATGCCAACGTTGGGTCCACTATATTTAAAGGCGTAAAACTATGCTACAATGATTGTTTGACCCGTTTGATTGTTAATGGTCAGCTGTCAAAACCTGTGTTCCTTAACTCATCTGTGAAACAAGGCTGTCCGTTGTCGCCAATGCTTTTTGCTCTTTACTTGGAGCCACTGTGCTTAAACGTGATTCGATCTACCAACGTCCACGGTTTCAGTGTTTATGGGAATGAGGTAAAAGTATTGGCGTATGCGGATGACCTAGCGTTCTTTTGCACAGATCTCTCCAGTATAAAAACGGTGGTGTCAACAATCCGGGAATTCGGAACAATTTCAGGGGCACGAATGAACTTTGCAAAAAGTTTGGGACTGTGGTTTGGCCCATGGACCTATAAACCAACCCATTTCGAGGGTATTCAATGGTCTTGTGTGCCACCAAAATACCTAGGCGTTCCTTTAGATGCATACAGATCAAGCGCACATTACTGGAAAGAACGTGTACCCACCCTAAAGCGTTATGCCCAGACGTTTATTCCGCATAACCTCTCTATCTTTGGCAGAGCTAAGGCATGCAATCTGTTTCTGGCAACAAAAATATTCTACGTACTGCAAATAATTTATTGTTCCAGGGTTTACATTCAGAAGTTTCACCGAATATTTGCTACCTTCATTTGGTCATCAACCTATGAACCAATGAGGCGTGACAATGTTTTTAGACCAGTTTGCGCAGGTGGTCTCGGGTTGGTTCACCTCTTTATTAGACAGCTGGTATCACGTTTTTTCTATTTTCGCGACTGTGCCCATCCGCTGCTTCGAACTTTCTTGCAAGTGAATTTAGCCGATGTTTTACCAAATTTAGTGGTATCTACTAATATTGTATCGCCTCCCTATTTGCAAGGTTTCATGCGTGAAGTATACGAATCAGTGCGCTTTCTCACAGCAAGATTCTCCAATGATTATTTGTTCTCTAGCGCAAGAAAAGATCTGTATAACGATCTATTAAATATGTTATTTCCGGCCCCACTGTACCGCTCACTATATGCTGGATTGTCTGGTCATGACGTGCTAGTACGTGTGAAGAAAATGCCTATTTCACCAATAACGAAGACATTTTTCTACAAAGTGCACACAGAAACACTGCCTGTAAAAACCTGGTTAAGCACCAAAGGTATCTTTGTATCCTCAATTAATTGCCGCCTCTGTGAAGTTCCAGAAACAATAGAACATTGTTTCATTAGTTGTAAGGACGCCATCCTCTTTTGGGACGTCCTGCAGAGGGCTTTTAAAAAGCAACTTGATTTAAATTCTCACGCCATACGTTATCTGGTACCACCCAAACCCAATGCTAAACCCAATGCTATGCCAGTCGATTTGCTGTTGTTAATGGGCATGTACAGTTTATGGAAAACTCGCATGTTAGACAGGCATGCGGAATCAATGGTGTCTTCGCGGTCACATTTCGTGCAAATGACTGTACAGCTAAAAGACTTCTATGAAGAACTACAGTTTCGGCCGGACTGGTATCCACAGTTCATAGAATGCACTGCTCAAATACCCTTTTAGAACAAGGTGTTGCGGGAAATTTGTTTTGTAATGCCTATTGTACATTTGTGGAGGAAGCCTTAAGTTTTTTGGACGCTATGTGTATACATGAACCTCATTTGTAATAAATACCATGTAAGAAAAAAAAAAGTGGCGTGGCTCAGTGGTAGAGTGCTGGGCTGCCACGCAGAGGACCCGGGTTCGATTCTCATTCTGTTACAGGTGTTTTTTTATTTATTTAGTTTTTTTTCTTATTTCGTGCGATATTGGTTACGGACACCGGCGGCGGCGGCGGACAACTACGGCGCAGAAACGACCCTTGTTGTGATCTCATAACAGCTTTCGCTGTAAAATGACGGAGCGCGCCTCATTCTCTCTCCTGTGCAGCGCCGCGATGAGCGCCCGGGCCGCTGCCGCGAAACGAGAGCGGTGACGTTTCTCCCGCTCAAGCTAACCATCTCCCCGCTGCTTCGCATCCACACATATGGTTCCCTTTAGCGGGAGATGTGGAAGTTTTTTTTAGATGCGAAACATCTTATGCTTGGGGCTGTGTCCGTCCCTCCCGCGTTCGGCGTCCCGTTCGGCGTCCCGCGTCCGGTCACTTTCATGAAGTAGGGAAGCGCCCACTATGCGAACGAGAACACTGTAGTACAATAAGGCCGTCAACCACCACTACAGTGTGCCTTGTAGCGACACGCCAGTCTTGGCCAGCTGGCCGCGAAGAAACAGAAGTGAGCCGCGTGGCTCGTGATATGCGAACCACGCGCAGGGATAGAACGCCTGCGCGTGGCTCTCAAATACCAGTACAAGCCCGCAATGCCACTGATACCACGGCTCCAGCACATGTCTTCTCGGACACAACTTCCGAGCCTCACACTAGGACGGCGAAGACCGCGTACAACGGACCGGGGCAGCCAGGATTGGAACCGCCCGCGTATGCTACGACAGCCACGCAAGTAGTCAATCAGCAGGCTGCCCTGCGTGCGTGCTGTTCGTCACCGGACTCGCAAGGGAATTCCACGACCACTGGCTCAAGGTCCGATCCTACCGCGGAGTCTGCGCCTCCTCTAGCTGCGCGACAGCCTTATTACCGAGCACCGGGCATGCGAGTGGCCAAGCCCCGAAAATGCAAGCGCCCCCGGCCCCAAGTACGCCGACACGTGACCATGACTTCGCATGTCTCCCGCCTGTGACTCAAAGTCAAAGACGACGAAGTCATCGCACCCAGAGCCAAACACACGGGCAGCTTTACACCCGCCCTTCCGACCTACCTCATGGTGCAGGCATCCACCGCAAAAAGGCGCAAGTGCCGCGAAGGCTCCCCTTGACGCATCGCCAAATAGGAAAGGCACACTGGTACCGGTGCTCTCCACATCAGCAGTCGACGTTACGCCGACGTCATCGTTCGCACCACCAGCATCGTCAGTGCCGCATCTCCAACGCCACCACGCCACTTGCTGTGCAGCCCACCACCTACGGTACGCGTCGTGCGGACATTACTACCCCGCGTTTCAGCACCCGTCGACCTGTGTGCTCATGCCAGCACCACGGACGCCGCACAACGCGTCAGTCGGCGACAGGTCATCGCCGATTCTCATGTCTGCGTCGGGGGCGCGCGACTTGCGTCGCCCGCCCATACGGACGACCACCAACGTTTCTGCCAGCAGTCTTTGTCCCTCGCCGTACTCGCCCACTCCGTGGCTCCCAGTGCCGCCCACCGGAGCTACGACAAGGGCCCGATGCCTTTCAACCTTACGACTCGG